>JANHQD010001928.1:0-20830 GCA_024721195.1 Marasmius sp. AFHP31
TTACGAAGCTGACGTTCTGTGTGCCGGCAGCGTTATTGTTGTTTTGCAGACCCGAGCCACTTTGGTAGTTTTGTACGCCTGTATTCATGACCACGGCGTCGAGGATGCCAAACAAGCGAGACTTTTGGGGATGGTTGGCTGGGAAGCCTTCGAAGCTTGGCGAATGGAAGAATGACGGTTATGGAAGACAGAGAATGTCGAGAGGAAGAGGGGTAGAGGAGAAGAGGGGGAGAGGGGAAGAGGGGGAGGGGGGAAGGGGGAAGGGGGAAGGGGGAAGAGGGAAAGCTGGCGAAGGGTGGGAGGAAGGTGGAAGAGGAAGGAAGAAAACGACTTTCCGAGGTGGATGGGGGGCTGTTGAACACGTTGTGATGGCGCGGATGCAGTGAGCACAGATAGTGAGGAGGGGCGAAGTCACTTGTCGGGCTCGTCAAGAATCGCCCACACGATCATTCATGGATTCACTGTAGGAGCGGAGATGGTGTCGCCGACGAGGATCCAGAGATTCAACTCCTATAGGGTAGCCAACGCGAGCGGCGAGAGATGGGAGGAGGGTGATATCAGAGTTAGGCTATTATTACCAACATTCAGGGTGTCGAGACTCGCCGCAGTCTCATGGTTCATTTCCATCCACTTCCTCTCGTCCGCCCACTCAGACTCCACGTTGATGCCAGCTTTTATCGATCGTTGGGTTTGGATCATTGGGTCGACTCATGGGAGAGGAGATGGAATGTGGACCAAGTTGTCGTTCCGTTTGTTGATGATGGTTCGAATTCCAAGTTGTGTAGGCGCTTGTTCAGACGCGTTCTCGACGATCGCTACCACCGTTTTCAATGTGGTCCTCTCATAACCCGACTCTCAAGAAAAACTATTGCAAGTCTTATATCAAGGAGAGGATGTAAGAGATTTACGAAGAATATAAACTAAAGAATTTCGGGCCTCCATTCACAGAACCAAGTCATTGCTCAAAGCCTTGAACCACTATGGTCGGTGCACCGCTCGGCAATGTTGCTTGACGCTATACCATCCACCAGCGAGTTTACGAAAACTGGCCCAGCGTTGGTTCACGCTGAACGTCTCCGGAGAACGCTGAAGACTCGGCTGGCCGCTGAGCGCTGAGCGCTGAGCTATCAAGAACAACGATGTAATTCGCCAATCCCACTCTGACAAACAACAAGCGAGTCCTCTAGAGTGATTGCCTCGCGCATCGTCGAGACCGCTGGCCTTGCAGGTTCAGATATGGTTCTCCAGGTGCGTCGTGTTTTGTCTTCCACTAGCTTGCACTCATCACCCTCTCGCAAACCCTCAGACTATCTCATATGATCCATCTACAACTGCCAGATACGCCCGTGTGTGTAAAAGGACACTCGAAATCGTCGCCGAGCCCGCCTTCCACAACCGATTAAATGTTGCGATTGGGATGCAAAAGTGTTGGCACAGGAGTCGTTTTGGGGGTGTGTATGATGCTCGTAGATGTGATGGGCTGGAAGGGGGACAACGAGCAAATGCGAGGAATTGAGTCGGTAGAGAGAGCGGAGTCGGAGTCTGTGGATTCGACATTGACTTTTCTGATGACTGGGTGTCCGTGGCGCTCTTCGATGTAGGAGCGGAGTTGGTGTCGTCGGCGTAGATCCAACTGCCATAAATCGGGGTAACGCGAGCGGCGAGACATGGAAGATGTCGGGAGCCTTGACTAGTGCCCCATAGTCGTCATCCAGTTTGCACGCCGATGGTATCTTTGCCGGTTGGTTGGCTGGGAGATGTTTAGAGGTTCGTGGATCGGCTTCGGTGGTCGTGTTTGATGATGACGGTCCGAGCTCGAAGTTATGTCACTGTAAGCGCCTGTTAGGCGCGAGTCTTTCTCTGACAGTCCCGCGTTCAACGACAATCCCCACGCCTCCGTTTTCAATGTGGTCCACTCACCATCCGATGCCAGAGATTCCCCTATCTCTGGTCATATATTGGGGAAACCGTCACGTATGTCCAGACCAGTCGCGAACCATCTAAACTGAACAATCTCAGCCGTCAACTCACACGGGTAGGTCGTTCCTTGAACCGCCTCGAACTGTACTCAACCCAAGCCGTCTCACTACCGATATACGTACGAAATGGGATCGCCGCAGGTCAACGTCTACTGCTATCGCTCGTCAACATTGATTGACGCTATACAATTCCAAAGTAAAATGACGGAAACTGGCTCAGAATTAGGGAACGTCGGACAAGGATGAAACACGTAGGTGACCATCTTGAGAAAGAGAACGACGAAGACATGGCCGACCAATTTCATCCAGAACACAGCGATCAACATCATCAATTCAGCTCTGTGACAGCCTCTGAGCCAGCCGTTGAATGAGTGCCGTGGGTACCCTCAAGACCATCGGCCCTACGGGCTGGTTCAGATGCGACTCAAGGTACAAGGTATTTTTCTTTCCCGTCGTTCGTTATTCTGCACTCATCACCATCCTCCCCCTACCTCAAGGACCATCTCATACAATCTGCTCTACGTAAGGTGCCCGAACGGTCTGCACCGATAACATTGATGCGCGTGTTGGGAAAGAGACAGGAAGAAGAATAGGCTGAAACGATGTTAGAAAGGGCTAGGAAAACGAGAACAGTTAACAGAATTCGAAGATTTGTCAAACCATCGGAGTTGTAAAGGACGGATACGAGCAGCGAGATAGTGTGCACCACTAGTAAGTACCCTTTAGCCTCTGGTCTCTCTCGCTAAAACTCCGACAGGTATGTTCTCGAAAGGAACTATCGACAGATCAACCGGCGTCGCCCATTCACGTCTTGCGATTCACCGGATTCGTCGCACCGTACCCTACATGCCCATCTATTTCTCTTTCCAGCCGTCCCCTACACCGCTACCAACACTCTGCATTGCACCGGTCGGGCATCGTTGGATGCCGTTCAAGGGCGTGTTCGTTTTGTTGCCGGGCAACACGTCAACAGGACGATGCATCGAGCAGGCGGATGCAGCTCGATGGCGAAACTGGAAGGACGACAAAGCTGAACGAATCTGACAATGGAGAATACCGCCGGAGACGAAGAACAGGCGAAAAAGAGGGTCAACGACTCGATTACCAGTCTTCTAGGAGAGCTACACGTCCCTCCCACGTTGAATTGTCCCATCTGAAGCCAACACGACTCATCTTATCACTCGACATCCAGTTCGCCGCCAGCATCTGGCTCAATCAGTCACGATTGCGCAACTTCACCGCAAACGGATTGGATCTAAGCCTGCGGTCCATCTCCTCGCCCCCAATTCCTTCTGGCCGCAGTGTCCAGTTCTGATACCTTCCACCTCTCTTGCATCGTTGGGATTCGGGCAGGAAAAGGGCTGTTTAGGTGTTCGGGAACCTAACGGTGGACAGAGCACTCTTGATCGTGACCGAGAACTTTGTTTTACTGAAAGTGACAAACTCAGGGGAACGAGAGAGGCAGGAACGGTCCTTTGTATCTCGACAGGGCAAGGATCGGCGGGGGAGCTCAATTAACTCGAAACTGGAGGTTCGCGTCGAAAAGGCGATAGGACTCTGTAGGATGGCTTCGTGGGAGGTCTGCCGGTCGAGTTCCTGTGTCAGGGATGCCTCGCTCGCACCTCGAATTCTTCTTCACTCAGTACTCTGGATCTACCTTACATACCGTTGCACGAGCCCGACCGTACCCTTCTGAGACTTACTTGCCTTAATATCTCGGGCTTGTAGACTCCATCGTGTGCATACTTATGCTCAAAACGTTATGGAAAAGATCGCTCGTGTAGGTTACACTGCTATGTACATGTCTTCTATGTAGGTAATGCGTGGAATGAACTATTAGCCAGGCACGAGAGTATCGGCTTCTCAACCCTTTGACTTGCACGACTCCTCTTTTGCCCTACGGTGGCGACAGGCAGTCATAGGTTTTGAGTATATTCGCCATGGTGTCCGTGCGAATCAGAAAGTTGGTGAGGAAGTCCAGACTAATATCATCTTCACCAAATTCGCCGGATCACAATGAACACCCATCCACACACTATTCACGAACACCTTCGTACACGGCGTCGACGAATGCGTGTTCTCCTCTAACGATTCTAACCCCCACTCCTCCAAGAAGTGATGATATCTTCGCCACGAATACCCGTACCAGTAGCAATTCACCCGCCGTCTTCGAATTTGTCGTACGTCCCGTGCTTCATGCGCAGCGTGTTCTCTCGCAACAGCTTCTCAAACTCCTCCAACTGCCGGACACCGCCCCTTCTCGAGGTCCATACAACTTCGGTAGTAGATGCTTCGGAAGAGTCCTCGGTCAATAGAGCTCTGGTTTATGCTGACGGAGCCTTCCTGATCGTAACTGCTGCAGCAGAGAATGTGGACGACAGCCTTTTGTCCGGCAGGTAACTCTCAGTATCCGAGGTACTCCACGGAGCACGTTGTCGCGAGGGATTTCTGAGGATGTGTAGGATATTCGCCATCGTGTTCGTGTGGATGAGGAAGTTGGTGAGGAAGATAACCATCGCTTGCTTGCCATAGTGGATTGGTAAGTTTTACGAGGTGACTAGGAGACAGAGTCAATAAAATGAACAGATAGCCCCAATAGTTTCTTACCTGATTTTGATCCGGCAAAGGGACGATACTCACAATTAGTCCAAGAATGAACGTTGATCTCTGCCTCCAAACGAGCACTGGCAACCTGATCGAATTCCCCATCGTTGGCATGAGGATCAATTCCTTGCGACTGTAATCGCGAGTTCTCGAGATCTTCAGGTGTCATCGAAATCATGACGGTCTCCTCCTCAGCATCCAACAGCTCTATGATCCCTCCTTTCACCAGGCCCCCCCTCATCGCTGTATCCGTTGGCTACCCATCGTATGTGCTTCTTGCAGAGCAGGGATTGTTGATCACCGAAATGAACAACGGCCTATAAACCCGTTCGGCGTCCGTATACAACCACACCTCCCTCTCTCGAATATGCCGCACCCATCGACACACCATTCGCGAATACTTTGGTCCATGGCATCGACGAATGTGCGTTCTCCTCCGGTGACTCCAGATCCCACTCCTCCGCAAACTCGATGACGGTGCAGAGTACGAGCCGACGGAGATACGAGGCGTGAGGGCGAGGTCCTTGGCGAGACCACAAGCCGGTAGTCTGTTTGTTGAGAATCCAGTTGGTCGACTTGAGGGTGCCTAGAGAATGTGGTGAGGACGTCAGAGCAAAGTGGAACATAAGGAGTTGGCCAAACGCACAGGTTCCATGTTCTCCGAAAAGCCTCTCCACGCCGAAGCACAACGACAGCACCCTCCCCGATTCCTTCCAGCCCAAATGAGTCACCCTCGAACGTCGAGTGTTGTGAATCGGTGCCCGTACCCGTTTCGCTTCTGCCGGTGTCGTTTCAGCCTGCCTATCTCACGATGGTAGAAGGTCGATGTAGTTTCTCGAGGCTTCAAGTGGCCGTAGACGTTCATTTATCCGCGTGTTATCTGCATGCTGGGAGAGGTGTTGGATGTGGATAGAAAAGATTTTGGTTCCGATTGCAAAAGGGAGGGGTTGTGATGGAGGGTTTTTTGGTTTCGCCCGAATCGGTTGGAAGCGAGCACGCCAAGACGGGATATGGGGTTTCAAAGGTGGGGACATCGAAAGGAGTAGAAAGATTCACAGTCGCCGAAGCGTAGGGATCGGGTTGAATGAGCGTCGGGGAGGGAACGGCCGTGCAACCGGATGACTGGAGAATGGAAGGAGGATGCCCGTGTATATGAAGGTGAGGATTTGTATGGGGTGGAACGGTGAAAGCAGGTTGGAGAGCAGGGGGAAGAGGCGAGGTTGAATGTTGTGCTTGGGATGGGAGAGTGTTGGCAAAGGAGTCGAGGTGGCGCGTTGTTACGGTTGGGCAGGTGTGTATGGTATTCAGGATTCATCAAGATAGAAGCAACGAGCTGGGAGAGGAGAGAACGAGCAAACGCGGGGAAACGAGTCGTTGGAGAGAGCGGAGCCTCCGAGGGGAGCCACGAAAGCCAAATCCATCCATAGATGGTCGATGAAAAACGCGCTTGGGATCTGGATCAAGAGCACCGTGGATTCGACATCCTCTTTTCTGATGACTGGGTGTCAGTGGTGCTGTTCGATGTAGGAGCGGAGTTGGTGTCGGCGGCGAGAGATGGGAGAAGAAGTCGGGAGCCTTGACTAATGTCCAGTAATCGTCATCCAATTTACACGTCCGTGGTATTTTTACCGGGTGGTTGACTTGGAGATGTTTCGAGGCTTTGGTGTAATGTTTGTTGATGACGGTCCGAGTTCGAGGTGGTGTGAGCGCCTGTTAGACGCGACACTCGTCTTCCTCTGACACTCGTCTTCTCAACAGTCCGCCTCCGTTGCAACGTGGTCTACTCACCACTTGATCTAATTCCTCTATCGCCAGTCTTATACTGGGCTGCTCGTCTCAATTCAAGGGCCCTCCGTCAAAAAACAAACCTAGACCGAACTACCACGAACTTCTTCTCCGGCTCCCCTCTTCATGCATTGACAACTCTCTCATTCTCTGACAATGTGGATCTACAACGTGTTGTATTGGCTTCCGCGGAAATAACGGAGAAGGAAGATCGTCCTGTCGGGAGGGATACACTGGATCCTATTCTGTTCTTGTTGAGTAGTCACGATGCCGAGGTTCAGAGCGCTGCGAGTGCAGCATTGGGAAATTTGGCCGTCAACAGTAAGTTACTCCCTGTCGTTCTCTAGCACATCCAAGCTTGATCCGTTCTTACGACCGTTTCCAGCCGACAATAAGTTTCTTATTGGCAAATTGCGAGGTCTGGAACCACTCATACAACAAATGTTCATCCCCAACGTCAAAGTGCAATGCAAAGCGGTTGGGTGTGACGAACCTGGCAACTTACGGTGAGTTGGTTCTGGCAGGACTTATTTTGCTTTTCCCTGACATAGGTTCACAGACGATAACAAGACGAAGATCGCTGAATCTGGTGCACTGGTTCCTCTCACTCGGTTAGCTCGTTCGAAAGATATGCGTGTTCGGCAGAACTACCAAATCTGCTGGACATGACACACTCGGGTACGCCTGGTTCGGTGTACCACCCTCAATACGAAAAAAGATTAAACCTGGTTCTTCAAACGAGAATCGATAGCAATCGGTCAACGCAGGCATAATCCCCGTTCTCATGAGCCTCTGAAGCTCCCCTGACACAGATGTGCAGTACTACTGCACGCCCGCTCTGATCAACATAGCTGTCGATGGTGAGCGGGTATCCTCTTCTAATCGGAACGTTTGGCTGAAAACTTTTAGGTGCCAACCACGAGAAGCCCGTGCAGAGCGAACACAGTTGACGACCAGTCTTGTCGCGTTGATATAGAGCACTACTATGAAGGTGCACTCAGGAATCTCACCAGCAATGGTGCGTTACACGTATTCTTTCAACAGACATCTTCCTGACATGTACATTCCAGAGAAATACCAACTCGAAATCGTTTGGGCCGATGGCTTTTCCTCACTTTTACGACTTCTCCAGTCCACTTACCTTCCCCTCATCCTGTCCCCGCTGCATGCGTCAGGAACGTGTCAATACATCCGTAGAATGAATCGCCCATCATCGAATCTGGGTTCCTCCAACCCCTTGTTCAACTTTTGTCCTTCAAGGACAACGGAGAGGTCCAATGCCATGCCATTTCTACCTTGCGAAGCCTTGCTGCCAGTTCCGAGAAGAACAAGACTGCTATGGTGAAGGCTGGTGCTGTAGAGTCGATTAAGGATCTGGTACTCGAGGTACCCATGAACGTGCAAAGCGAAATGACAGCCTGTGTTCGTTAAGCGGTGCGTGACTGCCCTCTTCCCGTTTCTCCACAGCGACTCAAATATTCAACAGATGACCTGAAGGTTTCAGCTGCTGGAGATGGGTATCTGCGAGATTTTGATTCCTCTCACCAACTCTCCGAGCTCTGAGGTACAAGGTAACAGTGCTGCGGCCCTCGGAAACCTTCCCTCCAAAGGTGTGTAGACCCGTGTCAGTCATGCAACTGAGTTGACAATTGACTGTCATTTGTTGCTGTAGACGGCCGCTCTGCAACCGACGATTACTCCGCTTTCAACGACGTCTGGGAGAAGCCTGATGGTGTGGGATGCATAGGTATCTCTACCGCTCTTTGAGTAGCCCCGATGCTGCTTTCCAGCACATTGCTGTATGGACAATCGTCCAACTTCTTGAATCAGGAGGTTTGTTGATTTCGTCTTGTAACTAGAGCGTTAGCTCTTCTAGATTCCCACTCGACCGTATGGAGGTCAAAAGTCTGTATTCATGTACCTGTAACTAGAGCGTTAGCTCTTCTAGACTATAGGTACATTAGTACGAAAGATTAAACGTAAGAAATAAAATGATACGTACTTCCCACTCGACCGTATGGAGGTCAAAAGTGGGAATCAAAAAAACACTTGGAACGGCTATGTACTCTGTATCGCGTAAAGGATGAACAATTCTGGGATGATCGGAAACGCAGGGGTAACGGTAAAAGGTAAGAACGTCGGGCAAACGATTAAGGAGGAAAATAAACGGTACTGACCTATTTCGATCAATTCGAATGGCCTGTGACCGGTGACCGGTTCATACGAAATTGGGAATTCGTATGAACGCACTGTGACCTGTGACGCGGCGAAAAAAATTCGAATATCGGGTCCAAGAAGCCAAATTTGGCAAGCTCGGAGGTGTCACAAGGTGGGGCAATTCAAATGGACCCCCTGTGACCTTGTGACCATTCGAAAAATTTTCGGAAATTTTGGGCCGTGTGACCTGTGACATTCGAATTGATTGAAATAGGTCAGTATACTTGTGCAGCGCCACCGGGAGAGTCCTCCGGGTCTCCTTTCAGTGGCATTCGGTGGCTTCTCCTGTCCAACACTCCCCCAGACCCGGAGGACCTCCTACACGACAATCATGCCGAGGAGTGCGAGTTGCTGGCGGTGGAGAACACGGGTGAGAGCCTTGGTGAGGATGTCAGCTGGGTTCTCAGCCGAACCAACGTATCCCAGCTCAGTGTTCCCTTTAGACACTTCGTCTCGCAGGAAATGGAAGCGTATCTCCATATGCTTCACCCGTCCGTTGAACTTCGGGTTCTCAGCGAGCGAGAGCGAACCCCTATTATCACCTCCAACCTGGGATGGTAGAGGCGCTGGGTGTCCAATCTCCGAGAGAAAATCATGGATCCATTTCGCCTGCATGGCACCCCTTCCTAGGGCGATATACTCCGCCTCTGTCGTGGAAGTCGCCACTACGTCTTGTCTCTTCGCCATCCAGAATACCGGGCCTCCTGACATGATCGTTATGATCCCCATAGTCGACTTTCTCGTGTCCACACACATCCCGAAGTCGGCATCTGCGTAGGTGATGGGGATGGGAGACGAACCTCGCGCGTACTGAATACCGTAGTTCTTAGTCCCGGTAATATAGCGAACCAAATGGAGCAACGCGTTCCAGTGAGCTTTCCCGGGATTCGTTAAGTAACGACTGAGGTTGTTGACGGCATAGGCGATGTTGGGTCTGCATGCAGCTTGGGCGGATTGGAGAGCTCCGACCAACATAGCGTAAGGTTTACCCTCCATGAACTCTCGCTCTTCGTCAGTTGTGGGGCATTGGGACTTAGAGAGTATGATGCCGGGGGGAAGAGGGGTTGCCTTTGGGTTCAGGTCCATCAAACCGAGTCGTGCAAAGATCCTATCGAAATAAGACGCCATGTCGAGGGTAACCGTCCCTTTGTCGCAGTTGTGGATTAGTCGCATACCAATTGCGAACTGAACATCATCCGTGGCCTTGATCCTAAATCTCGCACCTATTTCCCCTTTCACCTCCTCTGCTTCTTTGAGAGACGAGGATCCTCCAAGAGTATCATCTGTGTAGGTTCCCGTTATCGTCTCCCCCAGCCTACTGGTCCTGCTTCTAACACATTGATCGGCCTCAGACCGCTTCCACCCCCACTCATCATACGCCTTGTCCAACGTAACCCACCAATTATGTCCTGCCTGACACATGCCGTAGACCGACTTGAGGAGTCGAATAACCTTCCCAGTCCCAGCTTGGCTATGCCCATCTGGTACCCATATGTAGGTCTCCTCCTCCAGGTCCGCATTGAGGTAAGCAGACGCGAAATCGACCTGCCAGATATGATAGTCGAGGGACGTCCACAGTGCAAGTAGGATTCTCAGCGATTCGAAACGCAACGTCCCTGCGTATGTTTCCGTGAAGTCTATCCCTTCAACCTGTCGGCGACCATCAATCACCAGCCTCGCCTTGCGCTTGACGATGTTGCCATCCCCGTCGACCTTGTTCGCGAATACCCACAAAGGTTTTAGGGCTCGTTTCCCTCGTGGTAGGTCTTGAACTTCTCCGAAAACACCAAACTCTTCCATCCTTCCCAATTCTTCATCTATCGCTGCTCTCCACACCTCTGGTTGTTGCATAGCTTCCCTGAATGATTTTGGTGTTGCCTCGAGGCCAAGAGCTGCCAACGCCCTGGGATCTCCCACATCATCAAACTCTTCTGCTATATCGGCCACCGACATGTTTGCTCATGGTTTGGGGTTGCGAGTCCAGGGTGCTTTCTCTTGACGAGCGGCCCTTTCCCTTGCAACAAACTCAGAAGATTCCACTTGGGCTCTCGAGGGGTTTCGAACTCTCGCAGATCGACGTATAGGATGTGTTGGTGGCTGAGGGAGGGACTCCTGACGTTCATGATGGGTAGTCGAGGGTTGGTCGTGTGCAGACAGAATTGAGTGAGCTGGTGGGGTCTCCGGTTGAGTTCCATTTGGAGTAACCGACGTCGAGGCTTGATCTCCGCTTTGGCCGACCAGAGATTGATGTCCGTCATCGCTTTGGCCGTCGCCACGTGTGTCGTCTGTTGGCAGCAGCTCCCCCACATCCCATACGTCCACCTCATCTTGGCCATCCTCCCCCTCAACAGTCGACACTGTACGTGCGACATCCACCCATGTTACATCACGACTGGTTATGACTTTCCCAGAGGCCGTGTACAGCAAGTAGGTACCTCTCCCGCCATACCCTATCATCTTCCCTTCTACAACTCTGCTTTCGAGTTTTCCTAGTGAACCGTCGACAATCCTGGCGAAGCCTCGAGAACCAAATGGCCTTAAGTGCTCAACACGCTGACGTTTCCCAGTGAAGGCTTCAGCCGGAATGCGGTTGGGGTGACGAGATGAGGGAAGAAGGTTGTTCGTGTATACAATGTACGCCGCTGCGTACGCCCACAGGTAAGCTGGAAGCCGTGATCCGTTGAGAATTGTCCTGACACCGTCGAAGGTTGACCTGTGTTTCCTCTCAGCCACACCGTTCATCTGCGACGAGTAAGCAGCCGTTGGTTGAACTTCAATACCCAGTTTCGCCGACCACCCCTCCATCGCTTTGTTGTCAAATTCACCTCCCCCATCAACTCGAATCGACTTGATTTTCTCCCCGGTCTGTCGCTCTGCCCATGCCCGATACAGTTCGAGAGCTTCCAATACCGTGCCTCCCTCTTTGTTCTTCAGGTAGTAATCCTTCGTGTACGAGGTTGCACTGTCCACAATAGGCATCGAGTATAGATATCCACTCTTCGACTTTACTCGGATTGGTCCAGTCAGATCGGTATGGACTCGTTCGAGAACCTTCGTCTCGGGTATCACCACGGCATCAAATGCTCTGCGAGTCCCTTTTCCATGCACACACGGCACACATTTTCCACCTCTCTCGAAGTCCGTGATCACAAGACCGTCCACTAGATTCTGGCCGTGCGCTACCACAATCCTATCCTCTCCTGCGTGACCGAAACGTCGGTGCCACTCACGAAGCGGCGCTGCTCTCGCCAGCGACCTTGTCACGACGTGCGCTGCAACCTCGGGAGCTTCCTCAATCCTGTAGAGACGTTCCTTCTCGAGCTTCCCGGTGAGGAAGTGATGACCATCTGGCGTATAGAACTCGGCACGACAGTTGCCGAATCTGACCAAGAACCCCTTGAGGTCCAGTACGGGTATGGAAATGAGATCCGCAGTGGCGTTGGGAGCGTGATACGCGTTCTCGAAGGTGAGTACCACTTCCTTCCCGCCGGTTATCACCCTCTTGACCACCCTGCCTTTCCCAATCAGTCGAAGGTCCGTGGATTCCTCTGAGCTCTGGCCAGTCGAGTTGCACAGTGTATAGGTCTCGAAATCCTCTCGTCGAGTGAAGAAATGGTCCGTTGCACCACTGTCGGCGTACAACCTTTTTCGCTCCCCCGTATGGGTACTCGATATGGCAAGGGCGACATGAACAGCGTTGGGGTCGGCTATAGCGGTATTCGCAGTAGGGGTAGGTGATTGGTTGGAGTTGGAGTTGTTTCCTGCTCGGTTCGGTCGTTGACCCTCTTTTCCCCCTCCAGCTTCCCAACAATCACGCTTGAAATGACCCTTTTTTCCGCAGTTGTGGCACTTCTTGCCCTCTCTGGAGGTCTGCAACGCTATCTGCTTCTCGAGTTCCTCGACACGAGCAAGGACAGCAGCGTGAGCCGCCGGGGTGATGGACGCCATGCTTGAACCTGCAGCCACCGTCCCCTTCCTTTCGGCGATCCTCCCGTAGGCATACGATATTTGTTGGATCACCGTAGCAGAAGTTGGGTAGTTGGGCGAGGACGTGATGTTATTTATGATTGGGTCGAAGGCTTCAGTCGGGAACGCCGAGAGTAGGATGGACCGAAATTCTTTGTCCGAGTACGTGTTGCCAGCTTCGACAGCCCTCTTGCGCAACTCACAGATATCCTTGAAAAACTGCTCCAAGGTGTCCACCTCATCATAACGGAATGCTCGGAGAATGCGATTCGTGTCTATCCTCAGCAAGTCGTTCCTCGTGCTGAAGTCCCTATTGAGTTGGACCATAACCTGCACTGCGCTCAGGTTGTCGAAGTCCGGGATGAGTGCCAGTACATCTTCTAGGTGAGCTTCGATGATTGTTTTAGCACGATCATTCCTGAATCTCCACTCTTCGTAGCTCAGGTCGAGGGAATATACGGGCGTCGGGGCTGGTTTAGCGTCGACCGGGGGGTACACCTGCGAGACGATCGAGGGTTGACCCTCCTCTGTCGCTGTTGCATCCAGTTGTGCTCTGAGCTCCCTCGTGATGGGTCTGAGAGGTCTCCTCACTGTACCGTCAACGTAAGCAACCAGTCCCTGGCTCTTCAACGTCCCAACAATCTTTCTCCTCACGGTAACCCAGCTTGTTTTCACTCCGCCGTCAAACTTTGCTTCATCAGCCACCTCTCCTATGGGCGGCGGTATCGCGCCATTGCTGGCCATCGCTCGTCGGGCGAATCAGTACTTGGGATTATTTCTTTACGCTTAGCAGGCACGGGGCCCATAACCTGTAACTAGAGCGTTAGCTCTTCTAGACTATAGGTACATTAGTACGAAAGATTAAACGTAAGAAATAAAATGATACGTACTTCCCACTCGACCGTATGGAGGTCAAAGTGGGAATCAAAAAAACACTTGGAACGGCTATGTATTCTGTATCGCGTAAAGGATGAACAATTCTGGGATGATCGGAAACGCAGGGGTAACGGTAAAAGGTAAGAACGTCGGGCAAACGATTAAGGAGGAAAATAAACGGTATACTTGTGCAGCGCCACCGGGAGAGTCCTCCGGGTCTCCTTTCAGTGGCATTCGGTGGCTTCTCCTGTCCAACACGTCTGGCTCTCAACTGGAACGGCCGCTCACGCTTGCTCCAGATCCTCAACTCGAAGCACCTCGCTCCTGGTTCCGAATATCAGAAACTTGGCTAGCTCTCAAGCATCGTCACCTTCACCTTCTGTCGGCTCCCGCTCTCAATTGTTTGATGACACGGAGACGAACGATGGGCAGGGAGAGATACAGTTGCTCGCGAGGAGGATTTTGGAGTTCGTCGACGGGGATGGGGGATGGTATGGTTCCCTCCAGCGTGACACTGTCCCACATACAGCCCGGGTCGTCGATATCAAGTTCGAGGGATGCGAGGGAACACGAGGAACTGTGAGAGAAGCATTTGCGCCGGGTTCGCATCGTTGAGTGGGAGGAATGAGATGATCATAACCCAGTGACGGTCTTCTTCTGTTTTGCTCAGACCCATGGGTTGTGTTACCCATGTATTGATTGCTGTGATTGTCGTTGCAGTCTTTTTGGGCTTGTTTTCCTCTAATCCGTTCTTTTTCGACTGTGCATCCTTTTAACGGACATCACATTCTTTTATTTCTTATTGCATACAGATTCTTGCCAGTGGTTGTTTTGTTCTAGGCAATATAAGGCCTTCGTAATTATTACGTTTCTTCTTCGTTCTTGCCTCCTCTTTCCCTGTTGGCTCGATCCTTGTATAGTTGGTTTCTTCTTTTTTCTTGTCTTGCTTTGTTTGACTGATACCTCACCCTCCGACCTGTGATGCATGACCTTTGGGGTTTAACACGAAGTATGTAACTTTTTAAGCCGCCCTATGGAACGTTGACTATTCCACCCCCCGTTCGATATTTGTTATGTGTAGATATTAGCTAGACGACCTTTCTTATGCAACTAGGTCCTGGGGCCGCTCTGCTCTTGACCTGGAACTCCGGCGTTGCTCTATACACCTCCTGCCCAGTCACCGCTATTTGAAGTCAAATCGATCTCTCAGTAACACACACGTCGTGTTCTCTCACCACAACGTGTTGGTGAAGATAGCAGCCCGATTGTCTAAAGAACCCGTTTGGATTACAACTACCCGCATCCCTTGGCGCTCCCCGCAACGATGGTAATGGCGCCTCAGCGCTCAGCCTCGATATCTGCCGGTATTGACCCAGGGGGGGAAACTACACAGCGATCCCAACACTATTGATCAGCCCAGCGTATGTTGAACAGAGTAAGCTCAGTTGAGTGGAAGTTCAACTCTATTGTATGTATATACCTGTTGAACAGAGTAAGCTAGTAGGGAATAAATAAGTATGAATGAGTAGCAATCGAAGTATGAATATGCTCACCTCAGTTGAGTGGAAGTTCAACTGAGGTGCGCGACGAAAAACGAGAGGCTTTGTGGTGGCTTGTCGTGAGAAACTGACAAGCCACCGTATACAGTAAGCTTGAATGAGTAAGTAGGTACAGTGGGTACAGGACCCGCAAAGTGGCTTCAACACCCCCCCTACTTCGCGGTGTCCAAACCAAGAAGAGAAATAAACTTCCGATGAGTAGGCCCTGATAATGCCTTCGTGAACAAATCAGCCACGTTCTCCCCCGTGTCAACGTCCTTGACCTCTACCTGGCCTCTCTCCACCTTCTCCCGGATATGATGGTGTCGCATGTCGATATGCTTCACCAATCCGTGGTGTTTGGTGTTCTCCGTCAGGCTCTGAGAGCCCTCGTTGTCCCCATAGAGTTTGATTGGTCCCTGCACCGGCAGCCCAACCTCACTGAGCCATGAGCTCATCCACACTGCTTGCTGGCTCGCTCTTGCTAGAGCGATGTATTCTGCCTCCACCGTCGAGAGTGCGACTGACGCCTGGCGTTTCGATCCCCACGCTACAGGCGCTCCAGCCATGAAAAAGACGTGGCCTGATGTCGACCTCCGTGTCACACGGCATCCTCCCCAGTCCGCATCAACGTACGTGACGGGCTGGAGTTCCCCCCCTCGTCGGTACGTCAGTCGGTATCCGAGAGTTCCCCGAACGTAGAGTGCCGTGTGGACTAAAGCTTCCCAATGTGCAGGGCCTGGGTTGTTCTGAAACCGAGCGAGAATGTTCACGGCAAAGGAAAGGTCAGGACGGGTGCATATCTGTCCCCATTGCAGGGACCCAAGGAGCTCCCGATACGGCTTTGTCGACATGAAGATACGATCCTTCTCGGGTAACGGGTTTGGGGCCTCAACAAGTGCAATATTAGATGGAAGAGGCGTCGACCTAGGTCCCGAGTCCCAGAGGTTGAAGTGGCGCAACATACGCTCGAAGTACGCGGTTTGTCCTAAGGAAATCTCATCGGCGGACTGCTCAACCGCAACTCCCAGTAGCACACTTCCATCGACGTCACTTGTTTCCCATTTCTCCCCTAACTCTCGTTTCGCAGAACTGCATCCCTTAGCTGTTGACGATCCGCCAAAAACGTCGTCCGTATAGGTGCTGGTAATCGTGTATTCGCCGTTGACCTCCCGAACTCTAACACAGTGATCTGCTCGAGACTGATAGTACCCAAGTCCTTTGTACGTGTGTGAGAGTGTTTTATACCAGTTGTGAGCCCCTTGCTTCGTTCCGTAGAGTGTCTTCCTCAGCTTGCACACCCAACCTTCCTTCCCTGGTACAACAAACCCATCCGGCTGGCGCATGTAGACATCGTGCTCGATTGGACTGTTAAGGTACGCTCCCTTGAAGTCCAGTTGGAAGGTCTTGAGTCCGAGGTTGACAATGACTGCAATTGTCATTCGTACTGACTCCATGCGAACTACCGCACCGTAAGTCTTGTCATAATCGACTCCAGCAATCTGCGTGAAGCCCTGAGCAACCCAACGTGCCTTCCTTTTCACCACCTCGCCTTTCGAGTTCCACTTTATAGCATACACCCAGCGACCCCCAACGACTTTTACTCCTGGCGGCAACTCAACTAAGTCCCAACATTCCTTTGACATAAGGGTGTCGTACTCCGTTTTCATCGGTGGGAACCAGCGATCGGCGTTTTTCATGGCGTCCGAATAGTTGTTCGGTATCCAGTGCTCGCTGTCTCGAGTTGCAAACGCCCACGGTGAGGGAATGATCAATGCATGAGCCCGGTCAGGGTCACTACCACCATTATGAGGCGTTCTTGAGCCCGTCGCCCACGCCTTTCGGTCCTTCCGAGCTTGTTCTTCCCTGGCAGTAGATTCGTTCATATCTCGCAGTGCTCGGGACGGGCGTTTGAGTCGAGTCGAACGTCGAGTTGTGTGTTCATTGTTGAGGCAGTACTTCGAGCGTCCAAGCCACAGACCTTTCTACTTACCTTTCTTGGTACATCACCTGACTAACTGTATATGGTGGCTTTGTAGTTCCCACGCAGCAGGACACAAAACTTTAGTTTTCGCATAGACTCTCCTCAGTTGTCTCTACGTCAACTGAGGTGAGTCTCTACGTTGTATTTCACTCGTACTTTACTTACTGATACGTTGTAGAGTTTACTGTGTTTACAGGTACATACTAATTTAGTTGTCTCTACGTCAACTGAGAGTTTACTGTGTTTACATTCATCAGAAGATGTGGCTGACGGTTGCAGAAGATGGTGTTGGGTATTGTTGGGTTCAGTAATGTCGTTCTGTTGAGTGTTGTCGCTGGTGGTGGAGGTCGGGATGGTGTTTGGTACCGCTGGTGTCTGCTGTCCACTGTCTGACGTACAGTCGGACGGAGATCGGTCAACTGAAGGTTCAATCGCCGGATCGGGAATGTTCCCCTCATTATCTCCAGCTTGGTCACTCCCGTCGTCCACGTGTGGTGGAATCGGGAGAGTCCTATGCGGTAGTCCCTCTTCGAACCGCGCATCCCTTGTTTCTACCACCTTCCTCGACTCTGGCACCCATATTCTGTACCCCCTTCTCCCGACATATCCCAACAACTTCCCTTTGACTGCTTGGCGAGCAAGTTTACCGTCTCGGTGTCGTTCTGGTAGCTTCGCCCAAACGTCGCACCCTACTGGTCGGAGATGAGACACATCCTGTCGCTTTCCTGTCCAGAATTCAGCTGGGACGTCGTCTGGGAACCGCTCGGATGGTACAAAATTGTCCACATAACAGAATGTCGCAGTGACCTCGGCCCATAGCATCTTTGGGAATTCAGCATCCTCCAACATTGTCCTTACCCCCTCAATCACCGTTCTGTTGGCTCTTTCTGCCATTCCATTCGATGATGAGGAGTACGGGATGACTCGTTCAATCACTATCCCCTGTTCGCGACAGTATTTCTCCATCAGACTATTGTCCAGTTCTCCTCCACCATCTATTCGCAGCACTCTTAGTTTCTTCCCCGTTTGGCGCTCACCCATGACATGGTATGCTTGGAAGGCCTCGGTCGTCGTTTCCTTTTCCTTGTTGTGTAGGAAATATGGCACCCGATATGACGATCGCCCATTGGTACACAGCATAAGGTATATCTTCTTTCCCAGACTTTGGGTTCGCGCTGGACCCCACAAGTCGACGTGTACTCACTCCAAGACCTCGGTTTCGTGTTTGACCTTCTCATCAAAAGGTCTCCTGGTAGCCTTCCCATACATGCAATCCTCGCACATGCCCACCACCTCCTTCGACGTAATATTCAGTCCGTCTACAAGCTTCTGGTTTGCAAGGCAAAGAATTCGTCGGGTCCCATTATGAGCAAACCATCTATGCCAAGTCATAATTCCCACTGGACGATCAAGGGATCTCGAGTGGTTGGCCGACGTACTTGGTGAGTCCAACTCGTACATTCGATCTTTTAGTGACGCTGACATTATGATCTGCCCAGTTTTAGGAGAACGAACCGTTATCCGTCCATTTCCCCACTCTCCACAGTAGCCTTCACCATCGAGCTTGGGCATTGACAACAAGTTGTTCTCGAAAGTCGGGGTGTGTTTGACGTCAGTGAGTCGTATCCTGTTCGTATTCCCTGGTGTCTCTAATGACACTTCTCCTACTCCAGGGATTGGGAACTGTCCACCGGGACCAGCTTGAGCCGTTTGCCCAACGCCATTTGTCTGCTTATATGAGCTGAATGCGTCCCTGTCTTTCCAACAATGGTCAGACGCCCCAGAGTCCATCAATGATCTCGTTCGCGCAGCTATTGTTTTTGATGAACGGCAAATGCATAGCTGGCACTGGTTCTTCAGTACAGGTTCGCTACGTAGTACGTCTATCTTCCCCTTTTCACCACGCTGTTGTTCCTGATACCCAATCTCCTCTTCATCTAGAACGGAAGGGTGAATGAAGTCGAGCCTAGGGTCATAGGTATCAGGTGGTGGGATCTTCGGGACAAGATTCGCAGACGTACCCGTACTGGCAGAGAGGGCATATGTTTCGGCTGGGGATGATATCTGGCTCGCGTTCGACATAGTGGTGTTGCTGGAGGTCAAGTTTGCAGCTGTGCTCGTGGTCGTACTCGCATTGTTGGGTTGGTTGGGGTCCAAACCCTTCTTGTGTCTCCATCCTTCTGGTGCTTTCCCCTCCCATCCACCACCTTTCGCCCAACATCTCTCTTTAGTATGACCTCTTTTTCTACAGTTTCCGCACGTCACAGACGATTTTTGCGGTTGGGACCTCGCTGCCAATGCCTTGACTTTAGCCTCCTCGGTCTGCCTCTCAATTCGGCGGTCCTCCCTTTTTACCCAAATCGCCTCAAGGTGATTAATCGCTTCGTTGCTTGACGTACCCGGGACATTGACCGTAATATCATCCCAGCTTGGCAGGAATGAATCGAGGAAGATCGATCGGAATTGAGGACCGGACACGCTGGCTCCAACATCCCTAGCGGCCTTCACTAGGTTCCGCATCGCTTTCACATGCCCTTCGTAATCGGTTTCATCCTCCATCTTCTGGTTACGGAGACGCTTTTCGTGTATCGAGATGAGCTGTTCGGATTTCTGGTCGAACTCTTTACAGAGGGAGTACCAGATTCGAAACACCCATTTGTTCTCGTCTATTCCAATTCCTACGGGGTCGATTGTGTTCGATACGATGATGCTCGTGACATAGCGGTCTCGTGCAGTCCACTCTTCGAGAGAGGGCGACGTAGAGTAGAAGGGAGTGACAGGAGGTGTCACAGGCGTGGCCGATACGGGTGTGGTTGCTGGCGGTGGCAATGGTGGTTTTTGGGTGGTTTGCGTGCCACCTGGGCTAGAGACAGCAACAACAGGTGGAGATGGTGGTGGAGGTGGTGGTGATGGACGATGGATCTCGCCGGACAGGTAGCCCGTCATGGCCTTCGAGCCCACTTGTAGGAGTACCTCCCGCTTGAACGTTATCCAGTTCTTTCGTCCTTCGAGTCTTTTCTCCTCCGGGAAAATTGGTACCGAGTTGGGAGTGATCGACGACATGGTTGTAGTGGTAATGGTGCTCTCGAAAAACTTCGAATAATTTTTCTTTTCTTGCTCAGCCGGTTAAACGGCAGGTCTCATAATCTGTTGAACAGAGTAAGCTCAGTTGAGTGGAAGTTCAACTCTATTGTATGTATATACCTGTTGAACAGAGTAAGCTAGTAGGGAATAAATAAGTATGAATGAGTAGCAATCGAAGTATGAATATGCTCACCTCAGTTGAGTGGAAGTTCAACTGAGGTGCGCGACGAAAAACGAGAGGCTTTGTGGTGGCTTGTCGTGAGAAACTGACAAGCCACCGTATACAGTAAGCTTGAATGAGTAAGTAGGTACAGTGGGTACAGGACCCGCAAAGTGGCTTCAACAGCGTAGACTCCACCTTCATTGCGATTGAAGGGAGCACCGTAGGCGTTGTCAGTCGTAGCGCGAGAAAGGCACGTTGACGCAAATAGAAGTCAAAGGGATCGTGACATGACTATAGCTGGCGCAACGCCACGAAGCGCAGCAAATGGCAGGAGGGGAGGCACAACAATCAGTCAATTTGTTCATAGGAGGCTATACTAAAAGACATAGATCACAGGGCACATTTATCTGCTGCTCGACGAGCGATGTTTGTTGGGTTTCTCCTGGTTGATTGCCTAAGCTTGCCCTGGTACCACTAGACAAATGTAACCGTCGAGGTAGGTCATACTGTCGAGTGAAGTGGTCCCGCCGTTATTCAGAAAATTGTGACATCATCGCCAGTCGGTCACAGTCAACTTGCCAGTACAGCAAAGGGAGGAGTAAGGCTATTGAGGATGGGAGTCAGCGCCAAAATC
>JANHQD010001929.1:0-24578 GCA_024721195.1 Marasmius sp. AFHP31
AGTCGCTATACGTACTAATATCAGTTCGTTGTAAGCTCTTCAACATCTGATCGTGGCGTTAATAGTCTGACTCCCTCCCAGCCGTTTGTGGTGACAACCCTCCAATCCGACGACTCCCGGCCATCTCCTGGTCATCCACTCAATAGACTGGGGTCCACCTCCTCAGCGGCAGCCATGACATGGTAATCCTATCCTCTACGGGTGATCTTTCACTGTTCTAACGCAGTCTCACCAGCACCTAGCCACCCTCTCGCGAGGTAAGATCAATCTAGCGAGGCCTTGTCAGGATCTGACAATACCCTTTTCAGTTGCAGCGAGTCTATCCGCGTCTAGCCACACCCTCGCTGGCGCTACTTATTCTAACGGTATGTGCTCACATACTGATTATGCTTTCTTATTCTTATAGAGACTCTACAGACACTTACAAACATCTAAAATACTAGCGCGTACCTGCCAGTGCCACAAGGTGCTGGTCAGGTCGTCAGAGTTCCGCTGGTGGTTGCAAAGATTTCTGTTCATTGCGGTCAACAGCGCCATCAACGAGCGGATGCTACACCAGCAAGGAACGATCAGAGGTGGAAACGATAGAAATTGAGAACCGACCAGTTTGGCGAACAATATTTCCTTCATAGACTTATTGGCACTCTTTAGGCAGAATTTTCCCGAAGTCAGGTTGGATGTGTTCTCCATAGAATGTCGGCGACGAGGAAGAAGGCATTGACCGTCAAGCAATAATAGCCGTTTTGTTGGTGGCAATAGCATAGCGCACGATGTGAGTAAATTGCCAAAAGGTTCAGAGAGTAACTCTTGAGTCCAGCTCGTCGTTGCGGACGACGAGCACGCATTGTTATTCAACGTGGACGACGTGGACGATGATGATGGTCAAGGCCAGCTCATAATCAACCCTGGGCAGATGGAAGGATCATGGTGAGTTTGGCTCGAGGGTCAGGTCAGGGAACGGAGCAGAACGTACAGTTCTCGAACGAGACGCCTAACAGAGGAGTGACCAGACGCTCATTAGCGTGTAATGACGAGGGATACGTAGATTCGACATACCAATCGTCATACGACTTGAAAGGGGCGTAATAGAAATGGATTCTGCCACCACAGGTAGGAGACAGGGGGCCTTACCAAAGGTTTTCCGAACTACAAAGCAAAAGGACGAGGGTGGCTAGATGCCCATCCAAAGAAATGCGACTGAAAAGTCAAACAGACCTTTTGACCGAGGTAGATACAGTCCATTCTAGAAGGTCATTTCATATCCGAGGATCAGCACGTATTTTGTCCTGTGCAGAGAGCAGAGTTATTAAAGGAAGCCGGAACGACGAGGAGCAAAAGAGCACTCACCAGTTTTAGCTACGCCTTACAGTTCTCCATAGATATCCTGTTGTTTGACCCGAAGCTAAGCACAAAGTCCTATCGAACAAGCTGAGAGCCACATGAAACGCACCAGCTGTAAATGGTCAGCTGCACCGTTTCCGATCCTGTAGGGTCGAAAGCATGAGCAAGAGAACTCGAGGAGAAGAGAGGCCGAAGACCCACCGAACGGGCTTCGACCCTTTATGCCCATCGAGATGATTGAGTTCTATTTCTTCGAGATCCTTACCGCCTGAAACGGGGACATCAGCGAAGGGCGTAAAAGGGATGAATGGACCTCGCACAGTGGATGGTATACATGATTTGGAGACTTCCATTGGGATTCTTATCTCTCAACCGCTCGAAGATAAACTCCGTGAAAGCTGAAGAAGGGATAACCCCCATCAGCCCGCGCAGCACTGAAAGGGAATACAATGACACTCGCCATCTGCCTCGTTCGTGAACCCAAGTCGAATCAACGCGTAGAGCGTAAACGACGAATCCCGTATCCACGTTGCTCTGGTATCCGAAAGTCCATTTAGTCGGTGACGAGCTCCATAAAAACCTGTAGCAAGCTCACCGATAATCCCTAGAAGGCACGCCTCTCAATTGGTTCGCGGACACAGGCAGGGAGTAGTACATACCAGTTTCTCGTTCCGCCGATGTACTCGGGGAGACTGAACGTGGGGCTCGCGACGACGGCTCCCGTAGGCTCGCAGATGAGGAGTTTGAGCGCGAGTGCACTTCGGTGGACGGCTTCTTTCCAGGATCCCGTATAGGTCGATAGCCGGATCCAATCATTTCAGTACTTGTTGGTAGACTGTGATGAAAACGAGTACGAGACTATCAGTGGCCGGCATTTAGTTGGATGCTGGTCGGTACATACGCTGAGCAACAAAATGGCGAGTTTCTGTCAACGAGAACCGCGGTTTGGCTATCGGGGTATAGTAGACAACGAAAAGTTCAGAAAGGACTGGTGTACCAGGACTAGGTATGACGAACTACAACTCCAAACACCGAGCAGCCAAGAAAACGAGAGAAACACGACAATGAAGGAGTGACAAAGAGTGAGTACGTGAGTGTATGTGCGGCCAAGAGAAGGTTCAACGAGAGGCGGGAGTAGTAAAAATACAGAATGTACAGCGTTCAAAGCATAGAAGTATGGATACAAAAAAGGGAAGGCTGGGCAAGATATGCACATATGACATGGGTGGGAGACCAAGGGGATAGATACTGGGGGGGGGCGAGGGGTAAAGACAGGCACTTGGCATCATCTAGCAACAGTGGCACATCAAGAAAATCGAGGGGTAAGTACCAGAGGGTGAGCGAGAAGGAAGTAGCGAGCTCTGGACGTGGGTCGACGCGACGCGAAGAGGTCAAAATTGGACCATGATCCACCGATCACGCCGTGATACCATGTTCTTGACGAAGGAAGCACTGCTGAGGAGGTGGCTGGATTGTCGATCCCTTCTCGATATCCTCCGAGTCCTCCATCTCGCACAAGCTGACTCTGTGTTCCTGAATGACGAAGTTCATAAGCAAAAGACCCCGAGACAAGCAAATGAAAAAATAAAACCTACACGTTCAACCTTATCCGAGCTGCGATCATTGCGTCCCGACTTTGACCTGCCGACCGGGCTCATCTCCATCTGTTCCTGCCCACCCCTCTCAAGGTCGCAGTCGTCACTATCATACTTGTGCATCGTGTCGACGTGGATGGAGATACGTCCCGCGATGCTAGTCGGCTGGAGTAGAAACAAAAGGTCAGTTAACAGAGGGTCATACACCAACCAGATACTAATACTCACCAGAGCAGATCCCATCGTCGGCAAGTCGCGAGAACCAAACATATGACTGTCGGTGCTGCTGTAGTCGTTGCCACTGTCGCGGATGTACGATCGTGCATTGAGCGTACACAGGAGCGAGTTGGCGTAGACTGGGTCAGGAACGGCCATCAGTTCTCTGGAGGTTGCAACGCGAGAAGAGACAAACTCACGTCGTCCGATCGTGAAGAAGAAAGCGATATAAATGAAGGTGGTCGGAGCAGCCAAGATCTTAGCAATAGGATTAGATTATTGGTCCGAAATTAAGTTTAAATATACTCACCGAAATCAATGACCCGACGGCGCAGCAGCTGATTGTAGCATAGATGTCAGTCAAATAGCCTCGAGGCGCAGAGACCACAGAGACTTACGTCGTGAGGAGCCCAGTGTTGACGGTGAAGTGGATCTATGCCGCCCAGGGAAGGGAAGGAAATATGGTATCTGAGTAGAAGCCCCAAACGCAGAAGGAGATACAACTTACAAGCCTCGTAATGATAGCATCGGACCTACGAAGGCAAGGAAAGGGTAACCGAAGCGGTATGGATAGCGTCAAGAAAACTTCCGTACCTTTGGAAGCCGGTTCGGGATCGGTGAAGAAGGAACGAGAGTGAAGCAGTGATGTATACATCACCGGCGGCGGCAAGGGCATTGACCAAAATAGACAACCACTAGATTTTTTTTTCATTAGAAACAATGGCCGGGTATTGCGACGACTTGAGGGCTCCGCTGACCTTCATCTTTGCAAGATCGGCGAAGGTCCTGACGGACAAAAGACTGTGCAACAGGTTAGTCATACGCTAGGCCGCAGGAGGCAAGTTGATAAACTGAGCAGAGACGTACGCTTGGATTCCGAAGGCTTCAAGTTCGAGAAGAGGAGTGGGTGTAAGTCGCGGTGCTGAAGTGGGGCGCGCGAATGAAATACTAACCACTAATGCATCCTAAGGAGTTCATATTACTACGTGCACGGACAACCAAAAAATTGAGTAACACGTACCAAATTCAGCCAGAACCAACAGGAATGCCGGAGCAGTCAACCAGAAACTATGCTTGCACACGAAAGAATGTTGATTGACAATAGCAAAGTGTCAGGGTTATGGCGTCCTTGATGGGTCTAGAAGGAGGCGACGTACAACGCCAGACGCGCAATGCGAGGAAGCTGGAAGACGAAGGGGTCAGTGCAATCCTAGATGGGATATGAAGCCGACACACCTTTGTACAAGAAACCCAATAAAACCCTGGCGAGATGGTCGGAAGGTTAATGTAAGTAAGATATCGAACTGGGGAAGGACTCACGTTACAAAGTACCTCCGCCTGAGACAGCTCGGATCAGAAAGACAGTCACGAAGAAACGTACTGGTAAAACATACCAATAGACTCCTACAGACAACAGAGGATTAATAATAAGGAAGAGTTGTAGTTGTACAAATTGACCTTACCAGACAACGGTGTTGAGCGCAAGGGGATCTCCAGCATCCAGAACGAGGTAGGTATAGACTATGATGGGTCGTGGGTAAGTAGGTGTGAGGGAGAAAGATGGTGGCGGGGAACGATTCGTACTCGTGTGGCATATGAAAACTTGATGGATGGTATCGAAGACGAAAACAGAGCCAACCTGAAGGAGACCGGTAAGCGGAGTTTTCGACTCGGAGGAAACGGGACTTGCCAAAGATTTCAGGTACCAGGTATCGTTGCGTTCACGCGGTGTCTCCGACGGTTTGACGATGAAATAGATGTACGTTTGGATAACAGATACTGAAATATGTTGAGTACATTCGATTTGGTGTTGCGCGCGAGATACTGTACTCACTCCCATATAAACTGTCGGGGTCATTGTCAGAGCCTAGAAAACGCGACGACGAGTCGAAATGACTTACACAGACGCGATTAAGACCCCGATTAGGGCAGCGCCCACCCTGTGACAGCGGAATGTTAGTGAGTCCTCGAATTAGGAAGAATGATATTCTTCAACCCACGTTAGTTCCATAATCTTGCGGGGTGGCCGCATAACTGGCACTGGATCTGGAGACTCGAGCAAGGAGGTGAGGTTGAGAGGAGAAACGGTCATTTTGGATCAACGCGGATGAAGAGAAAAATCGCGGGATATTTTGAAGGTTGAGGGTAAGAAGAGACAGGTGGATTGAGGAGGAAGCTATATAAATATTGCCGGTGTAGATATCTGTTTGTGGAGGTGGGAAGATGTCACATAAGCTTAGGCACGGTAAGTGATTGGGGTCCGATCCTTACCAAACTGGGATTCACTGCGGCTAGGGCTTCCTGCGTTCTGGTTTTCCCGGCACACTGGTCTTCCGAGCCCCTGAAAAAGATTTTCAAGGTTCTAGCAGTAGGATTTCGTGCTTGATCTCGCGGTGCGATCTCTCGTTCTCAGTTTGCAGGACGGCACGATTTCTTCTGCATTCTGTTGGTGTTTGAGTTGAAAAACCTTGAGCTGGCCATGCTCGCAGAAAGCTCTCCGATATCGTTTGCTTGATGACAGTTCCTGCCAAGGTGATGTCACAGCATCCGTGACGGTCGCTGTGACCGCCCGGGTCTCTTTCGTTCCACCATGTTGAACCAGGACTGTTGGCGTATTTTCATTCTAGGTCTCGTTGCTCAAGGTTTCTTGTACATACCATGGAAAAATGACTTCCTCAATGTATCTGCGGCTCCGTTTAAGCCCTCCGAAAGCCTCACTGCGGTTCCCTCAAAGAATTCCTATCGGCGTCCAACTTTCCTTCAAGCTTCAAGCTCAAGGTTCAATATGCGCAAACCGTGCTCGCTCTTCTGAGCCTCTGCGATATCTTCATGTCATGCTAAGAATCTTATCCAGAGGATTGGCGGTCAACTGTCTAGTACCCTTGTCAACACCTCAAGTTTCAGCTTCGGAGTTCATACGGCTCTACTATTCTGGAACCCGTAATGAAACGGGCAGGGTAATAAAATCGGTCGTGAAAAATGTTGTTCACGCCGTTTTCCCGCCTCGGGAATTTTTTAAATTATTGTACAAACGAACATGTCTCTATCACCACTAATCCTCAGCTTGGAGGGAACGAGAATGGGAGGCGAAAAACCTCAGAATTCAGGGTGTGATTTGGGCGTGACAGCTCAGGAACCAATCATCATTGCGTCCAGTCCACGGGGTAAGTACCTAGGTATGTAAGGACATATCGAAAGTGTCTACAAACCAAAATTTGGAGAGGGAGGAAGGCAGGAGCGAGCTCGGTGAGCTTTGAGGAATAAAAATAGACTGAAACTGTACTCAAGGAGGATGCCAAATTGATGGTCATTAAGCGCAGATCAGGCGTGACATTTCGTGACGCCAAGCGATTTCACTTCTCGCGCCCTGCTCGGTCACTGCCCGACACAACGAGGGGGGGAGCTAAAAATCTCAGAAAATCAGGTCAACCATCTTTTTCTATGTCCAATACGTCTATTAGGTTCATATTATCATGGGTCTCTCACACAGAAGCCACGGAGCGAAAGATCCAAAAAAATTTCATTTCCCGCGCCAGAATAGTAAAATGAACTTCTGGAAGTTCTGAGTCGGGCGCTGCCGGAACTTCACATGAAAGAATGTAGCGTAATGATGTCAGCCAGGCTGATGATCGTTGTGAGGGTAACAGAGTGTAACTTCTCCGAGAGCTCCGTTGTGAAAGGGTGACATTAGTAGTAGTTTTTTCCCCAGGAATCTACCAAGTCGTTAGCCGAGTAGTCGTCCGTGTGCAAGGCCGGCAATACACCACGGAATCGAAGTCCTGGTCCATGTACACGAGGCAGTCGAACCCAAACCTTGAATCAGTCTACAGCTAGGGTTCTCCGTCTTTCTCGGCGCGGTCGCATCTTCATTTGAGAATCTCCACCGTTGAATATCTCTCAATTTCACCTTCTCTCACACACTGTCACTCCAATGTGTTTGTGGCGTTAACCTAATCAAACAAAAACACCCCAACTTCTTCAGCGAACGCGTTCCGGGGGCTGATGGTAAGGGTACGACAACACCAACGAGGATATCTCCCTCAACGTGTGGAGGAGGCAGAGACTACCTCCCGAGCTCCTCATTCTGATTTTTGAGCACCTTCTCTCTTGCACGAAAAGCTCCTTATCACTCTTGTGGCTTACCCTCGCCTGCCAATCCTTCCACGAATCCCTGACAGCCGAATCATCGTTGTGGCGCAACCTCTTGATAGATATTTCAACCTTGCAAGCCCATGTACGGGAAGCAGGTCTCGCCAAACTCGCCCGAAAGGTGACCCGTGTCCTCAAATACTCCCAGGACACGCGACTTACGCTCACGATCAACCTGCTCTGTCCTGGCTCGGATATGGATAACTCGTTAGCATCACTATTGGAGCGTTTATCACGGAGCGATTATGATGCGTTATCAGAACTCGTTTTTCGCTGTCGCAATCTAACATTCGAATTCTCCCTCTGGCACGACATGGGGAACCTCACCAGCCTCTTCGAGAGGTATATCAAGCACAACCAGGACTCTACCTTCCCGACGCTCGAGTCCTTCCGCATGGTCTACAACCCTGCCAATACAATCGAAGCTTTCGCTCCCCCACACGCTCTTCCCCTCTGGCGTACCGGCGGGATGTCCCCTCTCATCATGGTCAACGACTCCGAAAATGCAACTCCAAAAATATCACCTTTCCCGTCTTTGAGAAATTTGACGATCGACAACATCACCCACGAAGGGTCCCTGCTCGTCCTTTCCGGTCTACAAACCTTTCGTCTACAGAATATCCCGTCGGATAACTTGAACTCCCCCTCATACACCGAGATCCGACATCTTCTCCTTTCCAATGCTGAAACCCTAACGACGCTCGAGCTCACCAATATCTCTACATCCGACTTCGAAACCGTCGGCGGACGTTTCACACTCTCGAACGTCAAATCGTTGACAATCGGATTCGCCCATCCAAGGGATCTAGTATGGGCATCTCAGACGCTGGAATTGCCCGCGTTGGAGGAGTTGATCGTCGAGGATCACACAGGAGGATCGGACTCGGAGCAAATGATCGCATATCAAGAATCGATGAGATGCTTTCCGCTGGACCGTATTCGGAGGTTGGTCTTGCGATGTGTCGCGCTTTCACAGACGGTTGAAGATATAGTCCCTCTGGACATCGTACGTTCTTCTTAACGAGATTCAAGAATGTCAAAGAGCTAGAGGTTTCGTCTCCCAAATCCTTGATCTCAGAGCTGTCCAGACTTTTCTCGAGGTTGGGCGAATGCTGAAACGGTCGTGATTTTGTCAATGAATACCTTATGACTCTTGGATCATATCTTGGACATTGCTTCATTTTTCTCAGTTTATACTTGTGAACACGCTCGTATATACAATACGCTATCACTACGTACTTGGCCAGACACCATCACGTTCAGTGTAGCCTAACAGTAATTTTATATCAGCGCGGTACATTCGCCAGCCACCAAAGAGTATGTCACGACCGAAATGATAAGCAAAGCGTCAAACGCTTCATTCCACGACAGCGAGACACTGGAGACCCTAATGAATGGATGAAGATCTTGCAACGTGACTCCCGAGAGAGCATTCACGTTTCCTTGTTCCAATTAACTTCGAGGATGCCTGATACACCTCTGACGATGACAGCAACTATCATATATGCACGGCCTTTCGACCGGCTGAGGTCGGAAGGATCCATGATCAGCGAAGGTTTCGAAACAAAGAAAGGGGAAGAATGGACCTTGTATACCGGCGATTGGGAGATTCCAGCTTTGAGAGGTTTCATTCTGCTGCTGAACATTTGCATTAACGCTCATCGCTGAAGTCGATTCTTATATGAAATGTTAGTCCGGTACGAAGTCCCGATATTTCAAAGGAGGACGCACCGATTCCCATTGAACAATAAGCCGACGTCCCCTAGCCCAGACCTCGCTCCTCTCTTCGCGAATGGAGAGAAGTGATCGTAGTCGTCGGTATACAGCAGAGCGCCAATCATCTGTAAGGAGAGAGAGGGCTGCTGCTCGACGAGCAAAAGGGATGTTGACGGTACCAGCGAATCTAGGTGGAGAGTGTCTCCCCAACGGAGGTACGTTTCATTTTCGCTCTAATGACGTCCGAGCGCTGACTGGACCTCCAACCCAGAGAATTGTATTATCGTCGGGGTAGTTTTCATACCTCCGACGATACCCTTTACAACTCAAACATGATCTTACTTTCTTTCTTTCGGAGATTATCTTTTGAAGGAAGAATCCGGTTCCAAGCCAGCCTGGTTCTGGATCTGGTGTCGCTAGCTAAATTGTATATTGTAAATTGATCCAAGAATCAGTAGCAAGGGCATCTAGTATGTACGAGAAGACATATGTGTACTTTATCAACAAGGGGATTATGAACAAGATGCGAAGGGGGAGGGAAGCGCAGGATAGGAAGTGTACGGTATATCGCAATGCTGGGTGGAGGTTCAATGGCTTTTGATAATTAAGAGGTAGGATGAACGGCTGAGGCTGCGATGGTTGCTGTTGCGCCGCGTCAGCTTGCTGAGCAGCATACTGTACCCTCTTGTGCTCAGCAAAGTGTTGCTGATAGTGAACTTGTGGCGCCTAATTATACGAGATGTGTGAAGGCAACTGAGTCGACTGTTGCCCTTGCTATTCCTGCTGTTGCTGCCCCTGTTGCAAAATCACCGTCGACGTCAGATCCTGTTGCTGGTGATGGTGGTGGTGAATATGCCATACCGTCCGCTCTAACCCTGTTGGCCCTCCGTCTCGCATCATGATCAATAGGTTTGTTATTCTGCAAGCATTCGTGTACTCCACTGGCCAGCATCGACAAGCCCTGCAATCGGTGCTCGACGTGCTGGTAGTGGTACTGGAGACCGTTCTTGTTTTTGTATCTCCGAGGACAATCACCGACAGTGCAAGCGAAAGGACGCAAACGTTTCTCTGCTTCACGTCCGAGTTCGTGTAAATCGGATTCTGGCAGGAGAGACAGGTCCGCTAGGAGGTGATGGTATCCTTGCGCGAGCGGGTGAGGTGACGCGGGCTGACATAGTGATGTTGATGGACAAACTGAAGGAAGTAACGGTCAGGGGAGAGCAGGATTACCATCCAAAGATAGAGAATGCAATGTGGATGATGGGGCCGAATTAGCAGCGGAAGGTCCATGTGATGAAAAAGAGGAGAGCGGTGATGGGGTAGCAGGTTCAGAGTTGACACCTTCCGCAGCGGCGGCGTTCTCCTTTTGTTTCCTCTTCAAAATCGCCTGAATATGTTCGAGGTCCTTGGGAGGGGCAAAATTACAAGATCCACGCGTAATGTGGTACTTGAGACCTAGAAGTAGACGTTCAGATATTGAAGCACTTTGACACAATCAATGAGGGCAGCCTACCGTTGGCCTGCTTGTAGCTCTTATTACAATTAGGTTTGGGGCACTTGAATGGCTTGGATATCGATAGGCGTGACATTGTCGATGGTCGGCCGACGTTTCCGGCACGCGGAATCATCTTATTCTTGCCTGACTTGAAGGATCTGTAATTGGTAGGCGCCGGTGAAACCGCGACACCGGAAGACTCAAACTTCGCTGGCGAGTTTGTCGAGGGGACGGGGGAACCAACATGACAGTGGCCAGTAGTGCTCTCTGGCGTTCTAGCATTACTGAACAGCATAGCGGGAGCGACGCAACTCTCCTGCAGAGTTATTGCCGTGTTGTCAAATGCCCTGTCGATACCAGCGACACCTGCCCCTGGCATGGCAACGGAGTAATCAGACATATACCGGTGGTAGGCATTCAAAGGTTTCCCAGCGCTTGGGGGTTGTGAGCTGGATTCTCGAGGCAAAGGGGGAGATTGCGTGAATCCCAGGCTCAAATTGAGATGAGTTTGCTGAGGGAGCTGGGAAGCGACGTTCGGCCCGGAAGGACATGGATTGGGCCCACCAGATCGGCGAATGACTGTGGTGGTATTGAAAGCGGATAACGGTTGTCTATTTGCAATGGCATGTGGAGATGGAGGTTGAGAGGCGTATGGTAAGGATGTGGCTTGCTGGGCTTGCTTGTCAGCATATGGGAAACCGCCTGGGTATGCATCTGCAAGCGAGGAGTAATTTGAAATGTTGGCATAGGCAGACAACGGTGTGGAAATAAGGGTTTCGGGTGATGAAGCCGCACCTGATGACTGAGAGGAAGCAGGCGAAGTTGGTGGGGCCGGGGTCGCCTCTAGCTCCAGGCCATCAGGGTCAACAGGTGTTGGGTAATGTGTGGGCTGCTGCTGTGGTTGTTGTGGTTGTTGTGGCTGCTGAGGATGCTGCATGAGCTGCTCCGGGGTAGAAACCGGATGGGCTATCGGCTCAAATGGTACCTGGAATCGCATGTGTGCAACACCGGGTAGTCACCATCTCCACTTGCAAGTCGAATACCTTTAGCGCGTCCAGCACTTGTGGTTCAAGATTACCTCCCGGCTGCCTGTGAACCAGAATGGTATGTGAGCCTACGACAGGTTGGTGAGCAAGTGATACGCACTCGAAAGAGCCTCGAATTTGGTCCTTCATTGGAAGGCTAGGGCAGAGTCTGCCACCGAAGGTATGGGAATCGCTCCGCCAAGACTTGGGAGAACCGAGAAACTGGTACGCGTAGGACGATGGATTGAAGGAGCTAGTCGAGATGGGATAGTCATCCTGAGGGAAGGCGATGGGCTGAGAGGTGGACATTGTTAGAGTGTAGAAGTAAGTAGTAAGTGGAACTGTATAAGTATAAGTCGAAGCCTGGAGGTCTAACTTAGCACTTCAATCAGCTCGCATCAAGAATGTGATTATCCAATCGGATCCTTTGTTTATGCTTGGTTGCCGAGACGGCCAGACCCTATTCCCACGAGTTTCGTCCCGAAACTAGGCTTGTGGCCAGCCGTTCTTTCAAACTCCGCGCTAGCTCGAAAGAACGGCTAACATGGTTCGGGGTTATAGCCATACCGCGGCAGCCAGGGCACGGCTTCGGAGCCAGCAGAGCTCATCAGATGCCACCTTATCTATTAGTATCATCTATGAGGACTGGGTCACATATTGATCTATCCTTTGGGCTGTAGACCGAGTGGCGGGGGGACATTCCCTGTTGTCAAGAAGGGCTCGGTTAAGGACCTCATAGAATCTACGAAAGCCTGGGATGTTGTTTGCTGGAGCCACATGGTCAGCAAAACCGAAACCATGCTTGAAAAAACAAGTGGGGACTTTGCGTACCTGTCCTGGTCCACCGGATAATGAACAAGGCGATACAACGCCACCAACGGGTGCACCTGCGAGATGGCTTCCCATTCCATTGTCGTATTGGGCCATGTCGGGGAGGGAGCAACGGCGCTTTGATCTCTGTGGTAGCCTGATTGGACACACAATGGCAAAAAGCCATGATAGCAAGGTTTTGGCGGCAGGTAGGGAGGGAAGAGGAAAGAAAGGTTAAAAACCGTCAGTAAACAAGCATGAACGAGAAACGAAACGAGACGTACTATATCCGAGCAAAGTGCTTGCAGCCCTAATGCCATTTGTGTCGCTCGCGACTACTCTATCCGTGTCAGAGTTCCCATCGAAAGCTTCCGAATCTCTTCATCTCTTCAACTGGGATACCTGTTTCCGCTTATTTGGGATGGCGGTTGACTAGTTCTACCAGGAGGATTACTCGAGGGAGGAGAGGAAACACAGTAAAGTAGGTCTAAAGAGATGGAAAGGAGAGGCCGACGGAGCGAGCAAGTTCAATGAGGGAATCAGAGTTTGCGGGGTCGACATTTGCACCGGGGGACCCAGCCAATATCACGCTATAATGACGAGTGAAAAAGGGTTAGAACGCATCTATTGGGATTCAAGATATGCTCAACGACAAGGTTCCGGATTTGCTTGTCAATATCGCTTTGATCGCCGACAGGAATCTTAACGACTGAAAAGCATTCGGTACATCAAGTAGCACAACTGACACGGAAGCACGTACCTTTGCAAATCCCGGGGGATCTACCAGAGTCAGATCCAATACGTTCGGTGTCAGGTGGAAAAGAACTCGCGACGGAATTCCTTTCAAGTCCTAACTTCTGAGGTACGAGATCTCAGGGCGATAATACACTTGGTGGACTTTAGGTCCGCTAACTTGTTAACGAGTACTATATTTCTCTACTACAGGTGGCGACAAAGTACCAACAACTGTAGTCTATCAGCTAAACAAATAAAACGATGAGTAGCGGCTAATGACGATACTTACCACTTCGCTGTGGTGAAGAGAGACGAGGATGAGCAAAGAGGACCGGTAATACTGCCTAATCTCTTACTTAGGCGGCGCCGGCTTCGAGAGGAAGAAAGTTCAGGTCAAGAATCGATGATCCCTACTAGTTACAGGAGATGAGTTTATATACCTTTCCGGTGGCTATTATATTCTGGGCAAGAAAGAACGAATGAAACGCTGTTTATTAAAAGACCCGTAAGGATTGGTGAAAAGTGCCAAGATAGAAGGTTCTGGAATCATAACGAATGTTCGCGATGAGGTACAGTAGAGAAGGGTTCAAACTATTGCAAAAGGTGTCGATACTCGATGCGCAACCCATTTCCTGGCTGACATCGGACTGTCTTCAATGATAGTATCAGCAGGCTGCTTATGCCCTTGTTTTGACCGGCTACTCTGACCGTCTCTCAATCTATGTCCGAATTTGTGCATAGCCCGTGAACCGTATGTAGAAACTGTCCTCATTCTGTAACTGATCCTTCAGGCTCGAAAAAAGGCTCAGGTATAGGGAGATCTGGCACTTGATAAGCAATCTGGATCCTTTGACGCCACCAAGGAGATGTACTGTAACGGGTCCTTACTTCCCACACGCAATCGCTAGTGTGACCTCTTTCTATTCTGGATATAGACGAAGGTACGACGACTGTTGTAGTGAGTAGTAAAGATGATAATGTAAATATTAGTAAATAGAAATTAAAATAAAGGAGGGGGAATTGGAAATATACCCTATTCGGATAGCCCCGTTACATGTACCCACACGGTCATACCTCACGCAGCAATCGCTCAAAGCTCGAGGAACGCGTCCTTTCGTCTGCGCTAAGCTGTACTACCCACTAACACGGATGATTGATACAACCCAGAATGCAGTCAGATTCTACGACATTCTATCCAGGGCTCTACTCGGTACCGTCGTTTTTTGCTCTATCATCGGTCCAGATGAGCCACGCCCCTTGCCGGACTTGGGAAATATCTTCTCTACCGATTTCAGCTCGCGGCATATCGTCGTTTGTGAGATCAAAAAGGGGTCTAGGTTTATAGATCTCCAATCCAAACTCTCATTCGCACTCCCATGCTCAGGAGGTGGAAGTAACGGAAATGGTACCTTGAAAGTGTAGATGAAATTTTGTCTTGTGAACTAGTATCTTAAAACTGTATTGTACTGGCTCGTTTCAAAATCGGAAGTGTGCAATCTGACTTAAGTTGGAGGGTAAAGACAGCGGTCGATACACTGTGGTAAGGCATTTTGTGTTACAGCTACCCCAGGGCATGCGAAAATTGATGTCCCTGCCTTTTTTGTAAATAGCTCCGACACGCGCACCGCAAGCGCTCCGCCCCTCCTCGGCGTACACCTCAAAAAATCTCGTTTATGCAGCCCTTCAACCATGGTCTAAGAGCCCGGAAAAATCAGTGTAGACTCCCGACAGACATTTTGTTAGACTACACTCACCAGAAGTTACAGTCGACCGCCGTCGGAGATAATTCCAAAAAAGGCAGGGACATCAATTTTCGCATGCCCCGTACATTACCCTGGACGGCATCATTCACGACAATTCTTGTCCCACTCCCACATTCCATTGCTCACAGCCTGTACGGGGGTGAGATAGTAGTTCTTACCCGCATTCGACCCCACTCAAAGTTTTTCCCCGCCGAGTCCAGTTACCTTCTTGCAAGCGTGGAATTATTATGCGTTCACAGTCCCTGACATGCCTGAAGACCGTCGGGATGGACTACGTTTGAAATCACTCGTACAGCGCTCAATATACATGATATGAGTTAGCTGACGCTGATTTACAGAGTCTCTTAGGTTGCTCTCGTACTTCTTTTCGACACTATACACATGGTACTCATCTCCCACACCCGTGCGTTGCTTTACCAGAACAACCTTGGTTCTTTTCAATGACCACTCCTCCAGTTTACACATACCTTATCGTAAACTACGGAAACCCGCCTGCGCTCGGCTCAACGGTTTGGTTATCACTCGTCGTCTACAAGTCTAGATGAATTACTAATTCACATATTCTCCAGGAGCCTTTCGGTACGTCCTTGATAGTCTTTGCCACATTTCCGGAGTCTTTCGACTCACATGCCACTGAAGTTGAAGGTCTTGTTCAATGTTAGTGTATATGCCCACTTCGTTAGAAACCATCACTTAGTGGTATCTTTCCGCACTTAGGGCTTCATCGCACTCCTCGTTCAAAGGTCAACCGCAATCTACACCTCCCCGTTTTCAGTCCGCGCTAAATTGGTCGACTTCAGCTTTCTTGTTCTTCGCATCTGGAAACGTGAGTATCGTTCTCGCGATGTGGCCATGAGCTGATATTCAATGTTCGCTAACTCCAATCTCAGTTAGCAACAGCAACAAAATTATGACCGGTTTAGCATATGTCTTAGTCTTGGCCGAGTTTGGTGCGTCTAGTCCATCATGTATACCACTTCCTCATTGAATGCTGACCTTGATCCCTGTTATAGGATGTATCACCTGTGAGCTTTTCCGGTTTATCCCATATCAAAGCGATTGTGTGGCTCATTCCAGTCACGCACGTTAAGCATTCGCGATAATCGGGTCGGTGTTGAAATAGCTCGTATTTGAGGCATCCGCGCTGACACTATGATATCTTTACAAAGATTAGCACGCGTCAAAACCTTCGACGAGCTCGCTAGTATGTTGAAGGTGCTTTCACCAGCCGAGTCTCTCGTGCGGATCCTCGGTCTGACTGTTGCTGGTCTCAGGGTCTCTCCATCACCGTCAATGCTTTGGCAGTCGCCAGCGACCTCTACATTGCTTTTGCGCTCTGTTACCTTTTCTACCGGTCCAAGACGGGATACAAGAAGTGAGTCTCCCGTACAGTTTGAACCCTATCCCGGGTTGCTCACACTGGCAAACCTACTACTGTCCAGGTCCGATAAGCTGGTACAGAAGCTTGTAAGTAAACTGCCTTGTCTATCTGCTCGGCCTCCTCACTTAAACCCTTCTAGAGCATCTACGCTCTTGAAACCGGGCTGGCAACAAGGTGGAAAATACAATTACATATCAACGTCGCGTGTTAGTTCACTGACCAGCTTTCAGCGCATGCGCCGTTGGGTCAATGGTCTCAGTAAGCTTGTTCGGGCCCATGTTAATTTTTCTCTTTTGACCCCCTTCATTAATACTAATAGATCATTGCGGCGCCCAACACATTTATTTACATAGCGTTTTTCTTCTGTATTGGGCGACGTAAGTGCTTCAGACTTCTGTCGTCGTTTTACCACCGCTGAATCCACTCCGCAGTATACGCCAATTCACTGCTTGCAACCCTCAACATACGTCCGCACGTCCGCCGACTCGCCGACAACATAAACTACGACAGTACGCTCTTTAACCAACTGAAATTTGTGACCAGTGGGACTGCTAGTCAGGTACGGTCTCGTCAATTTTTGAGCTTTTCCATGCTCAGGCCATACTCGCTCCTCCTCAGACTCTCTCTCGTCACACTGCAGGTACGTCCATTCAATTTGATACTGTTCGCATGCAGCAGCTGAATATAGAGGCACATGGCGATTGCAACAAAGATGAACAAGAGCAGGCGGATCGCTCTCGGCGTTAACCACTTACCAGGCTCCTTGTTATTGTATTATAGCTCCTCTCACTAGTGTCGGGCAGTGTGCATTTGTCCGGTCATACCTCACACAACATACCCATCTATCTTCCCGCTCGCTTTCATCCTTTTCTTGGAATCCTCACGCTCCTTTGGTTTCCCTTCTGTAGGGTTATACTATAAACCTGATGAATCCTTACTTGTAATATACGCTTCTTGGCCGTAGTCTGCATGGCAGGTCTCCGCACAATACCATCATGCTGTTCTCTCTCGATACTTGGCAGCGGGGATCTTGCTATTAGCGAGATGTACTGGCAAGTCTGTGGAAGATATACCACTTGCACAACCGCCGGCGAACATTGGAAAATGATAGCTCTTAACATATAACTTTTGTCGTTTAAGTCCTCCAAAGGCTATCTTTTCGTCCCGTGTTTCAGCCAGTTCCGTTTCCTCCAATGATTTTGACATGACGATCCTCGTCTCACCAATTATGAGATTCTTACAGCACTGAACATCATTAGCACGCCATGGAAGTGACAAAATGATGCTCGAGTGTACCTTGGTGAGAAACGAAGGGAAATAAAGGGGGTTGGGTCGTTGGATGGGGGCTATTGGGGGAGGAAAGGATCAGAGAAGGGGAAGGAGAAGGCGGCTGAGGAGGGAGAAGAGAAGGATGAGGAGGAGGCTCAAGGTATGATAGAACGTTTGATTCTCGTGTGTCGTCTCGTTTTTTTCGTACCTTTGGGCTTTGTGGTACTACGGCGCTACCTCTTGGTTTTCTCGAGCTATTTGTCGCAGAGCTAACGATATCTCTCACAGGTGCCGGCGTCGAACACGCTCCAAGGCTCAAACTAGGACAAGGTGACGGGATGTCGAGATGGATGGACCCACTGCAGGTAAGTTCTCAGTTACGCTTGTTCAAGTGGATTTTTTCTTCTCTAGGTGCTATACTGAAACATGTCTATACTTCTAGATCCCCCACAGAGGTTGCCGTCACCACGACCGCTGGTCGAGGAGAAAATGCCACCTAAGATGCGGAAGAGAAGGATCCAGCGGGAAGCGGTTAGAGCTCATGAGGGTCGAGCTTGCTATCGGCGCTGAACATATCTTATGGGTCAGTGATGCTTTCGAACAGCTCGAGCCCTTGCAGTTCGGAAAGGGAGCCATTTCATTTTCCCATGAGCTTCCGATTATCGATACCCGAATTCGTTACGGAGACCCTGCAGGTCGTCAACGTAGCCGGAGCCGTCCCTTTTGGTGTGTCGGACAAAAGAATAAATGCGATCGAATCGAACATTGTTTGAATGGGCGTGGAAATTTTCAAGGGGGAACGCGAACGAATAATGCTAGTCGCGACGATACGTACACGGAGGGAGGTACGTTCTTCTGTCATCATCGGACGTTTCTCCCGGGAATCTGCCAAGTCGTTGGCCGATTGGCCGTCCGTGTGCAAGGCCAAGAATACACCACAGAATCGAAGTCCTGATCCATGCACACGACATGGCAGTCGAATCCAGTCGAACTTGAATTATTATGGGCACATAATTCGGACAAAAATATCCGACATTTACGAAAACGTGCGGTTTTGCGGCACGCCGTCAAGGAAACGTCCGGCGTTGGGCGTTGGCGCTCAGAATATTGTTTGATGTTGGCGTCTGGCGTTGAGCCAGGATGGATCTTCATTTCCAGAGGCTTGCGGCTTACACTGTAATTAAACCTGCCGCACTTCCTGTAATTAGATATTGGCACTGAACCTACATTTTACAGTCAGTGCCCTCAATTTATGTGTCTTGGCTTACTTACTTGACAAACATGGTGTGTCGGGCCCGCCTGTGTGTCTGTTCTCTGCGTTGCGATATCCGCTCAAGAGTCATGTCGTCTCTATATTTTTTAGCCACGATCTGCCGAGCTCACGGCGACTGGCGGCAGACTGCGGCTAGGATCGCCCAGGGGCAGGGTGAGATCTTCAACCAGCGTCCGGCAATCAGGCTGGTAGGGGTGTCGACTTAACTTGTCTTCAGGTCTCCTCTGTTGTGAAAATAACTAATGGCAACGTTCATTGAATATGTTGCTCTAAAATATGGCGGGCTCAAAGATTGCCACTCATATGGATTTCCGAGGCTGTTGGCAAGGTCGCTTCAGCGGCAGTGTGTCTGGCAGCTTGTGTGGCTTCACAACATATCTTGTTAGAATTGACCTCATTTCCAAAATTCATTGAAGGATAGATTCACACTTTATAGATAGCATAGGAACAGTTATCAATGTTAGATAATGAGCTTATGAACATGATGAGGAATAATAGCGATGCAGGGGGTGGAAGATTATGGATCAAAGGGCCGTCCTCTCAAAGCCCAACGTCAATAGCCGGACGACCAAGATCAACACCGGGTAACCGAACAGGAATGTCGCACGATTTTTGTCCGAATTATGTGCTTATAAATTATGATAGTTGTGATCTACAAGGAAAGACCAAAAGGCTGGCCGCATGGCGGAGATGACGCGGTGTCCTTCACAGTCAGAGAAGCGCGTCAGATCGTGCCCTTTTTAGGAGCTGAACTCATCTGATCTCGGAGTCTGTACTCGTTTGAGGCCATCACTAATACGTTGACTTAATACTTCCATCATATTCGTCCCCATTCGCTCCATTTCTTGCGGAGGGTTCTCCAGTGTCTTTTCTCCTTCTCTCTCGTGTCTCTACTTGTCGCCCTTTCAGTCAAGACAGGTCACGCCCATTTCCTTTCAGCTCGTGTTTCGTACCTGTAAGTCGCGTCTTTATCACTACTCTTCTCCTTGCAGTCTCTTTCACTTTCGCCACCTCAAATATCCCCCTTCCGCTCGTTTGCTAACCACCATCTTCTAATTCATACAACGAACTCCCCCTCTAATAATGTGTGTCCTACCTGGAATCCGGCACTTCCAGAACCTCGGATTGCTCATATCATTCCTTTCTTCATCTTCTGGTTCACTCCAAAGCGGCTCACTCTGAATACTACTGGCAACATGTTGAATGTAGGCTCAGGGTATAATTCAAGTTGGCAGGTGAGTGTAAGATACTTCTCGTCTTCTTGTAGGAAATTGATCCAATATCCTCTAGGTTTGGAGCTCTGCGTCCCCATCGAAACTAAATCCTTCCCAGTCCACCTCTGTCACGCCTACCGATCTTTCTCCTGTCGAACCGGATGTTTACCACCGTGGAAATCTACGCGAAGGCCGGACGCCCTCGAGGCCAACTAGTGGTGGTAACTGCGTCCCGAAAGACGCGTCAAACCCGGAAAGCCAAGAGTTGGCACAGATGGTAGGGCAAAAAAACGCGTCGTCACAATCTCTCTTGGGATCCAAGATTGTATGTTCAGTTCGATTGTTTACCCAAAGTTGCTCACATCCCCGTGACAGGATAACCGCGCAGATCTACCATTTTACGGCGAACACAGCGGCCCGAAGGAGCCCATACCTTGTCATTACTCCAAAACCTCGCCGCCGTTTGGAACCGGCTTCTCAGGTCAGCAACCTGGTTTCCCTACTGGTGGACATGGCCCCGCGCAGTCTTCGTCAGTCGTTGATTACCTGTCCATAACTATTCGCGGGATGGCCGCCGAACAGACTTTCTCCGCGAGCAGAGAACATGGACAACCGGTTCAACTTCGACAAGCTTCACCCAACCAAGGTGGACAGGCTCGTGTGCCTCCGTCCATTGTACAGCCTCGACTGCCTTATGGAGCATATTCCAACTACTACCCCCCTGCTCCCCGCGACCCTTACCCCGAATATACGTATGGCTATGATGCTTACAGGGGCGCTACGGGCCCTTCGATACACGGATCTCCTGATATATGCAATATCTGGGGACCGTCAATGTTTCCTGGTGCAAACGTTGCCCCCCCAAACATGCCCCTTCCTGACCCTCACTGCCAGCAGCAGCACATGTTCTACGACTATGGTCTGTATCGGCCACCTCCACCGCAGCAATCTCAATATTCTTACTCGAGGCGCCCGCCCCTAATGTATACTCAAGGCCCTCCTTCGATGTTATGCCCACATCTGTTAACTCCTGTAGCACCCCTTCCAACAGACAGGAAATGTGAAGCTTCTGTGAGAGGGACGCCCGGGCCTTGATCGTGTGTTTCGCTAATATTATCCCCCGCTAGTATAAGATTATGCAACGGGAAACGTCCATCGGACTACGAACGATGCCCCCGAACCACCTCCCAGGCTACCCCCCGATGCTTGATTTCGGTGCACAGATACCCGTGATGCTACCGGGCACTGAGGTGTATGGACGCGGCGTCGTCGGGTTGCAAGGATATCATCCAAGCACGCAACAGGACGGTGCCGTTACATTCCGGACTCCTGTATTGGAGGAGTTCAGAACGAACAAATCAAGGGTGTGGGAGCTCAAGGTACGTTCGTATCCGCCGAAGAAAGGTCGCTCACCTACCAGGTAGGATATTTGGGGGCACATCGTCGAGTTCAGTGGCGATCAGCAAGGGTCACGCTTTATCCAACAAAAACTCGAGGCTGCGTCTAGTGAAGAAAAGCAAAGCGTGTTCGACGAAATCGTCCCCAATAACACCTTACAGTTGATTCAACATGTATTTGGTAATTATGTGCGTTGACCAGGTCCCGGATCAACGTGTGCTGCTTACTGATTCACTTCCGTTCGAATCGTTTCGACAGGTTATACAGAAAATATTTGAGCACGGGACACAGATCCAAATAACGAGATTGGCGAACGTGATGGAGCGGCATGTCTTCCCCCTGTCGATACAATGTACGGCTGTCGTGTTGTACAAAAGGTATGTTGGTTGTTCCGCTATATCTCAGCCTCTAACCGTCCACGTTACTTCAGGCTATCGAATGCATACCTCCTGAGCAGCAGAGCACATTTGCTCGGGAGCTGGAGCCGCACATACAAGACTGTATGCGGCACACGCACGGGAACTACCTAGGTACTGCCTCTATACACGTCTTTCCTCGACTCAAGAACGTACACAGGTCATTCAAAAACTGATTGAGCGTGTCTCGCCTGAACGCCTGGGATTCCTGAGCGTCTTCCGAGGATGCGTGATGGATCTCGCAACCCATCAGTATGGATGTCGGGTGCTCCAGCGTTGTTTGGAGCATCTTCCAGAGGACATGGTGGCACCATTACTCGAAGAGCTTCGCCAGCGAGCCTGTCAATTGATGAAGGACCAGTACGGGGTAAGCTTTCTTCCTTTAATCTCTCCGCTATCTCGAGCTCACACGCCGTTACAGAACTATGTTATCCAATTCATGATAGAGCATGGAGAGCCGCAAGACCGGGCTTTGGTCATCTCTAAATTACGTGGTTGTCTGTTTGAGCTGTCACGCCACAAGTTCGCGTCGAACGTCTGCGAAAAGGCCCTTCTGTCTTCAGATACGGAAACCCGGCGCACTCTTGTCGATGAGTTTTTAGTCCTCAAAACCGAGGGCGCTGCTCCGGTCCCAGCCCTGATGAAGGATCGATTTGGCAGTAAGTTACTTGCAACCCTTATGATAACTGTACTAATTAATCAATTAGACTATGTCCTGCAACGGGCGGTTATGGTCGCAGATGTGGATCAGCGCGAACGTCTCATCGTTATTATTCGCAGCCAGATTCCGACAATGCGTCGGTACTCGAGTGCTTACAACAAGCATCTCATCTCGAGTAGGTTATATCCTTTGATGAGCTGCATCTCCGGTTATTGATGTCCTTATCCATCAGTTGAACGGTTGATCGAGAAGTACAACACCCTGGCATCCTCGTGACACCTTGTCTCACCACCCACATCATACTTATAAACATTTTCTTGGAAAGCAACTTTACGTTCGTCATGATTCTAGTACCACTGCAGCACTACTATCTTCCACTGTCGATACAACTGTTTCCCTACCCCTTCACGACGACGCTTCGTCGTAATGTCTCTTCTTGGATCTCATACAGCTACCGATCGTCGATTAAGACCTCTGCCATCTTTTCGTGTTGCAAAATCCACTAATCTTAGACGTATGAGTTGTTGTTAGCCTCCCGCCTTCTAACTTCCTCTCCTTGCTGCCCTTCCGTTGCTTTTCCCTTGCCTTTGGTTGTGGTTGATTCGTCCCCTGGACATTTTTTGCATGCTTTCTGCACTTTCTGATCACATTTGCTCGCATGTGACCTACTGGGCTACTCATAGGAGCCGGGCTTGATGCCCTGTTAGCAGCCTTTCTAAATTGCCCTGGATGTCAGGAACCAGTGGACGGATAAGGCTAATTCTTTTTTTTCCTGGAAGCTAGACATATAATCCCAATGATTCAAGCGTCTGATCTTGGCGGGAATGTTGTATTTGTCATCATCGATGCCTGGCAAGTATGGGTAGATTTGGGGGGACAGATGGTGTCATTGGCAGAGTTAGAGAAAAGCTGTGCACCTGAATGATATGGCAGATCCACGGGACAGTTAGTAGCTTTGTTTTGAGCACCTAACCCTGACAAACAATGACAAACTCATGGCGCCAGGCCATGATCAGTGATTTTCAGACATCTTAGATAAGGACTGATAAGAGAATTGAGTGAGATCAGCAGTGGCTGTACACCTGAATGATATGGTCAATCCTCAGAAATCTCAATACAAACATTTCCATGCACAAAGTAGGCCAAACAAAGCCAAACTCATGGCGCTAGACCTCAAATACTGCCTTTGCCCCCAAAACCAAGAGTGGAAAATTGATTATGTCTGGTGCCACAGTAGAGTGTGATGGGAATAAATGAGTGCCCCAGGGTGCGCTTTTTTGGGTCCCCTTTTTCCCAGGGTCCTGGTCCCCTCCCCTCCCTTTTGGTGCACTGGGAGGTACTGGGGCATGGTGGTGGGGGCCCATAAATCACCAAAAAAATTATCAAAATTTCTGAATGCATGTAGAATGATGGGACAATAGTCAGCTAAGCTTTATGATGCCAAAAAAGCGGTCAAAATGGGCAAAAATGCAGAAAATGAGGGGGAGAGGGTATACTAGAATGGGAAATGATGCAGGTATGGCCACCAAAGTTTGTGACCACGGGTAATCCACCAAATAGAGTCCAAAAACACGCTCTGACATGTCATTTGGGCGTGTTTTACTCTCATCAGGTCAAAATTTTGCATTTTGGGGGGTAGGGTGTCATGGGTGATTCAATGGATGAATCTTTTAGATATTATGGCCCAGAGCACATCTATGCTGTACCTGGCCAGGTGCATAGTCTCAGGGGAGCAGAGTGGCCAACTCATGAGCCAATCACCCTGCAAAATTTTGACCTGATGAGAGTAAAACACGCCCAAATGACATGTCAGAGCGTGTTTTTGGACTCTATTTGGTGGATTACCCGTGGTCACAAACTTTGGTGGCCATACCTGCATCATTTCCCATTCTAGTATACCCTCTCCCCCTCATTTTCTGCATTTTTGCCCATTTTGACCGCTTTTTTGGCATCATAAAGCTTAGCTGACTATTGTCCCATCATTCTACATGCATTCAGAAATTTTGATAATTTTTTTGGTGATTTATGGGCCCCCACCACCATGCCCCAGTACCTCCCAGTGCACCAAAAGGGAGGGGAGGGGACCAGGACCCTGGGACAAAGGGAACCCACACAAGCGCA
>JANHQD010001930.1:0-12032 GCA_024721195.1 Marasmius sp. AFHP31
CTCGTACTTCAGTCCCTTATTATCGAATCTGAAGCTCTCTAGTCTTTGCCTTCTTATAGTCATGCCTCGTCAGAAGTTCATAAGTTCATACAGTCCGTCTGCTCTTCAGATGAGGCTCTTGCCCGATTCACATCGTGCGGCGTTCCTTCCTTTTATTCGTTGGTCGCTCATTGTTATTGTCCAATCCTTCCCTTGGTCTGGTTACAGAGACTAGTCGATGTTCTGAAGTTTGTAGAACAGAGCGACCCCTACAGGTTTCGGGTGCGGTAAGATAACTTATTATCGTCTTATCCTTCCGCGCTAGTCCTGAACCTTTTACTAGCCGTTCGGGCTCACGCTAATACTAAATATACTTCAGAAATTATACCTTCTGAAGTTCCATAAATCGCTTAAAATTAAGCTAAAGTTGTGAGCGCTAGTAGCAGGCGCTACACCGGGTCCTCAAATTACGACTAACCCAACCAGAATTCCATCCGACTTGATTCTCGGGCTCTTATTAGCTGGTCGCTACGGTACTGAGAAAGAAACACGTAGTACTGTGCAGAACTCGAACATTTGCCTCTGAAGAAACCATCGTCGAGCTGCGAGCAGCGTACACCCCAATGACGGCTCCTCGCAAAAGCGACCCTCTGCGGAAAAGTCTGCAAAAGACTTGCATCCCCGTCCCAGCTGTCCCATCACCTCTTGTACACAAACTAATACCATCTCGGAAGGTGTATCTGCACGCACACTGAATCGATGCTACAACCACATTGCCGCTCTACCACCTCGCACCTATCGTCCTTCGCTTTGTCCTTCGAAAGTAAGTTCCACGAGCATATCATTTACCTCCGAACCTTTTTTTCACATCTACGCTCACAGTCAATTTCACTTCTTGCCGCCCCGATTCGGCGATACTATACCACTCACAAAAACCCGTCGAGTCGTGAGTCTGAGTCATACAACGAGCAGCGAAGCTACATTCTCACGTATAAACTAACCTAGGCAGGCTCTTCACGAAGGCCGGGCTCGAGCTGCGAGCAGGTGGTCTGTCTCGTCGCCCCCGCCTGAGTTCGTCAGTAACCCTGAATTTCCATGCCCATCGAAATCTAAGAGTCGAAGGAATTCAACTCAGTATAGTCACGTGGAGGGGCTCTTGCAGACGATCTGGGGACGCTAACATCACACCACACAGCATCCTTCTCTCCGCCGCTGTTAAAGGTGTGAAGAAAGGCTTTGTGTGTCCTCATGGGTGCGAGATAGCTTTACGCAAGCCTCAGACATTTGCCGTTATGATCATGATACATTTAGATGACTACAGCGTCTGTTTGTGATATATATTAACACCCTGAATAGATTATACATATCAAGCGAGCCAGGAAAGAAGTCGAGAATACACTGAAACATAATCGCGAAGTGCAATGCAACTACGGGCTAAGTAATTCAGATTGTCTGTACAGGCTGCAACAGCCTCCAAGACCCAATGGATAATGCGTATCAGAACGTTCAACCGTCCACAGGAGATGTCGGGAGATATGTAGGCCAATCTTTTAGGAACCTGGGCTCGACCGAGCTGCCAGTCGCCGTGTTTTGTGTTTGTCGTGTTGGCGTATCTTCACGTCCCGGATTGCACTCTTCAGGAGTCTCCACAGGCGAAGAGGTTGATGAGATGTAGCTGGGGGAGAGGTCTCGGGTCCTGGACAGTCCAACTCGGGACGTTGAAGCTCCCCTAGCCTGGCAGTATTGTACGGATCATCTGAGCAGAAATTGTTAGTGCGGCGTCCATGTCAGGAAGAGAGAATCACTCACCATGTATCAGCTCGAGTGACGAGTTTGAAGGGGATGCGAGTGGGGGAGGGGAAGTTTTGGGCTCCGGGTCCAAGGATTCACACACTTCTATCCTGGCAGTTTCATGCGGATCAGCTGAGGAAGAGAGATGTCAGTGTGGTGTCCATGTCGGGAGAGAAAACTTTACTCACCGAGTATCATTTCAGGATGTCTGTGCTCGCGCACATACTGTTTCCCATCCAGGCTGCAACATCTTGAGCGAAGATGTTCTCGTACAACTGCGTAGTGTTGCTTCCTCCAAAAGCTACCAACCCATTCCTGCACGCTCAACTTGGGGATCCCGAATCTCTCCCAGTCCTCCTCGGCAATGGCATTCCTTCCTTGTGGGTTATGGGACCAGTAGAACAGTTTTTCAGGCCATGGGTAGCGGACACAATGTAGGTTGTTGGTGAACTCGGTGGGTAGAGGGTGGACAAAGAGGTATGCGGGTGTCGAGCAGTTTGTGGGATTGTTGGGGAAGGTACCTTGGAGGCGGAATCCAACCATATCAATGAAAACTGAGGGAAAGAAACATAAGGCAGAGGAAAACAGGGATATTCAAAGAAACACACACCAATGTCTGTCACATCATCACAGTCATTACTAAAGCGGAGAGACTGGCAAAGAAAGGCGCATCGAAGTTGATGGATGTCCTTCTCTGGAATGTGCCAGCCGAAATTGAGTCCCACTTGGACATGCCCAGTCTTCTGGAATGAGAAGTCAACTCGCCCTGGCACCAACAAAGTCAGCAGATGGAAGATGGAGTCAAAGTGGACATACCAGAGCTGGAAAGGTTGACTGTGACGTCGGGGTTGCCGCTCCAGCAAACCCACTCGGGAGAGGGAGTGGAAGGAAGGTGGGCGAGGATTTCGGGTTTCCAGCGGTTGACAACGGTGCCCAACGTCAGAAGACCATGTCGGGCGTAGTAGTACGACAGGTCATTAATCCACCAGTCTCCCACTGACGCAATCAGGAACAAAACATCGCCCAAGTTTTCCTCGACGAGGGCGACAATTTCGGGGGTGTCGAGGTGTCGAAGGGCTTCTTGGCGAAGTGGTGGTAGGGAATAGAGGTGTGGTTCGAGGTCTTTTTCTTCAGGTGGATCGAGGCAGAGAGAAGCGGGGTTGTATTGCCAAGTCTGATTTCTGACGTTGAACGACCAGTCCCTCCAACGAGTTGTAACCTTTTCGCCATCATTAGCCATCCAATGCTAAAAATTATCAGCTCACCGGAAACCTCAGAGTCCCATCTGCGCGCAAAGACTCGATTGCAACACCCTAAGGACACACCTCAGCTGGGTCCAAGAAGCTCAAAGGCTAAACGTACAAGTGTATAATCAAGGTAATACAATACAATCAAATCCTTCCCCCGATACTGATTAGAAAATTGGAAACCATTCTCGAGTTCTACTGCCTTTGAGGGCCTGAAATTGAGATTCCCAACAGGAAGCTCACCATTGCATGCAATTGTTGTCATCGTGTTCTCGGACTCAGCCACTGCAAAGATTTGTTTGAGTAGTGCCGACCTGCAACATCCCATTATACCAACCAACAGATGGATGGTAGGTCAACTCACCGCCCACACATCGCCATCTCGAGGACAATCTTTGCTATCTGAAGCTGATTGTCAGATTGTTCTACTCAAAAGCGCCGGAACTTACCTCCTTGAATTTTCCTCGATCCTTCTCATCAACTGGCTCAAAGCTGGTCGCAGTAAACTTCCCTTGGTACCCGTATAATTCGGCGGTCTGTTCCATTTTCTTCACTTTGACAACCTGCGACTCTGTTGACGTCGATGCCTCCTCCGGTTTGACCTTGACACACAGAACCTCGGACGATAGAACCCGCTGAAAAATGATATCACCGTCGATTACCTTTCTGACGGTTCTTCCGTGCTGGGGCAAGGTCAAGGACTGAAACTAACAACGACACAAATGTTAATTACCACAGTCAACCGATCCTCTCTCTCCGAAGTGTTGTAGTTGTAAATGGTCGTCGAGTTCCCAGCAATGGCCTGGAAGTTGGGATTGGCTCCTATGATTGTGCCTTGAGCGTTGGGAAAGAGAGTAGTCATGGCCTTATAACAGAATGAGAGGTTGGAAAGGGAGAGGACGAGGGAAGATACGAGGTGATGGAGGGAAGAAGGAAGGAGGCCAAGCACAGCCTACACCCAACAGAGGCTCCCCTGATGTCTCACGAGGCCTTAGAACTTATCCCTCCGTATCTCGCAGTGCCGTTCACACTGTACAGCACTATCACGAAAACAGTCACCAGTCATCAATTCATCCCGCGCGCATCCCACCGTTGACATGAAGTTCCCACAACCTGACCATGAGCCACCACGGTTACCACGATCAACCAATGAATCGGAGGGGGTTGAGAAGAAACGAAGTTGACGATGCCATGAGATCGCTCTGCATCTAGGTCAGTCGCGGAGAAAGACAGAGTGATGGACTGGCCCGGCGGACTATTCACAAGGTAGATCGCATCCTTGTCAAATCTCGGATCAGCCTGGCTCTGATCATCGAGGGAACTTGTCCGACAACAACCCATTCTCAGCTGCACGCAGTGCTCGTTGGAGAGAGGGTGTAACAGCTTCCAAATTGAGATACCCAGGGATACTATGGTTCAATCATCTCTCTTGTATGCTCTAGGGGCAAAACGAGACAGAAAATCTGTGCTCGCAACAAAGTCGACGCCAAAGAACTAATGATACAGTGGTCTTAGTCGGATGATTGAAACAATTGAACTCGCGACTTACCTCGACTCCTTTTCTCTACGGTTCCTACGCAGCCAGCTTTCCCGAAGTTCACTCTCCCATCTAAGGCTCCTTCCCTTCCCTGTCCCTACGTCGCGTCCAAGCTTGTGGATATGCAGGGTCTATCGCAAAGCCGTGATGGATTTGTCCCGAGTTTCCTGCGAGTTCGAACTTGAGAGAGAGGGGAGGTCGTGGGTATAGCGATGCGTTATTCAAGTCTCGAAAGTCGAATCGAATCATAAGCTGAATTGAAGTCCGTTGCAGGGAGCCTTGTACCTCGGAAACCACAGAAAAACTCACCGAGTATCGCCTCCAGCCTCTTCGATCTGAATATGGAATCCGACCCAACGCCGAATAGATTTAGTTGTTCCCGGATTGTCCCTCCTGTGTAGTGAGAGCTTGGGAAAGGGTGCTATTGAACGAATTGCGACGTGACATGGATATTGGAGGTTGAAGAGAGAGAGGATATCAGTCAGCTAAGAACTTCGAGCCGGATGTGTCGGGAGATCGGCCCGTTCAACCAGAACTGTACGGTTTACATGGGCGACCAAGACTTGTACATTGTACGCAAAGTTACATGATAGACGCTACTCAACAGAGCCGGTGATAGTCGCTAATCGCCAGTACCAGACCACGGTTCTTTCCTTACAATGTTTACTGTCTGACTAGTCGGTAGATATTGAACGTTTCCTTCGCAGCACCAGTCCATCTGAGCTGCAAATGCCTTTGACACTCATCGCTCACGCCCTCACGCGGGAAAACACAAGCCCCGAGTCGCACGAAGGACTGTATACTCGCTACCTTCACCTCCCGAGAACCCTCAGCGATGGATCGAGAGAAAGAGCACGCGAAGAGAGAACGGCAGTACACGCCGGGTGACCAGAACGCCTGCTCCAAAACTCGTGGGGTGAATGCACGTCCTGAGAGCAAGGACAAAGAGCGAAGCCGGTGCATGTGGAAGGGGGAAAACGTATATGCTGGTGGGTCGGTTAGACATAAACGAATCGATGGCAGGATATGGGATTGATATGATACTGTTGGTATACTGGGGAGAAAGAATGCGCGATAGCAGGTATCAGCCGTTCATGGGGCGAGCGGATACAGCTGCGCCACAGTCAAGGTTAAGCACTGCATATTGGGTTGGTGGTGGTAAAGTCCGAGCAACGAGTGAGATTGTGTGGGTTTCAAACGAGTACGGGGAGGTAGGTGGCCTGAGTCGTCTTCCAACATTCGGGTTTTCCTGTATCTTCTATCACTGTAGGTATTTCAGAGAATCTAGGTATTCATCATCAGCAAAAGTAGGCTAAAAGACGAAGACGATTCGTGGATATATTGTTGGAAAGCGAGCGGAAATAAACATAAAAACGACGTACCTTTTGGGTTTTCCCGACACCAGAACCCTAGGATATCAGACCCTTCTCCAAACGATTGCTGCCGATCCCAAAGCGAGGACATCCGATATGCCATAGACGCGTGGTTGATTGAGGCTGAGGTTTGGAAAGATGGATGTCTCGTGAAAAGGCGTGAGATTTAGACACGAGATAAGCGAACGGATCACATACCTCATGGGCCTTCTCTTGCCTCGAGGTATCCTTCGTCGCCCGCGCTCGCCCAGAACAACTGATTACTACTTTCCCCTCGACGCCACGAGTTGCAACCAAATAAAGAAGAAAAAGCTCAGCGGGTTGGAACGCTGGGGGATCAGCCGTTGTTGGAGAGGCCTAATTTGACGAGCCCAGACCAGTCCAAGTACGACAGTTTATTTGCTTGTTTCTGTCGCAAGCCCGCGAGTCCGTCATTTCGTTCGATAATGTGTTGATATAAGGAGCACGCGAGACGACGCCTGGTGTATACAACGGCTATTCTCAAGTTCTGCAGGTAAGATGTAGGTCCCGTGGGCGAGAAAAGTGAGAGAACCGGTGCGTATAGGAGGGGGAGGTGGGGGATTTAGCTTGGCGGCGGGCTAGAAATACTTGAAGTGATGACAGGACAACGAGGTCGGAATGCAGGGGAGCGAAGGTTGGGCGACAGCGAGCGAGCAGAAGCTACGCCAGAAGATGTTGGTGGCGGGAGGACATGTGAGGGACACGACTAGCGGATGAGAGCTGAAGCCAAATCTTCAAGCTTCAAGCTTCAATGGGGTGGGGGTCAGGCAGCGAGGGTAGAGGTTGCATCGGTCCCAAGCGAGCCCGGAAGAGGCAGAAAAAAGCTCTCGTGTCCGGAGTTATTTCCTTCTTCTTTCTGCAGTAGTCGTGCTTGAACGAGTCGGGTTCGGAGAACCTCATATCGGTGGTGGTAGTGTGGGGGGATAGCGATGAGGTGGGCGTTCGAACTGGACCTTGGAGATGCGGAGTGAGGGTCTTGAGGTTGAACGTCGGGTGTGATGGACACGAGATTGTCGTCTCTGGGTGGGTCCAACTAAGAAAGGCTCGGACGTGGATGAGGTGCCGCAAGAGAGGTTGTATGAGATTGGCGTAGGTGGTTGCACTGGGCTGGGGGAAGGTGAACGTGGCAGAGGCGGTGGGGACGTGGAATGAGACGGCTCTGATGGAGTAACAGATAGCTAATTTCACTAGTCAGCAACTGAGAGCGGATAATGTTGAAAAAAGAAACACGAATCACCTCTATTGACCACTCGAATCTCGCTGCTCTGCCTGGGCCTGACCCTCCTCTTCCGACCCCACCTCCAAGTTTTGGCTGAGGGAGAGTTCGATGAGTTCTAAACCGTGGTAGTGGTCGCGAAACCTCTGCTGGTATGTTCGAAGGTCATTGTAGTCGATTGTTGATTTGCATTGAAATTATTCTGGAGTAACAAGTGGTGTTGTAGACAAGCCACGGACAGGCACGAACAAAGCTCGTCGCGGTTTCGGTTGGGTTTACGGGCGCCAATTATATTTACACGCCTTGTCCCCGACTACCACCTCGACTCCGACTCCACAAACTCAGAGCTACCCAATAGCAGGGTCACAGGATACGTACTTTATAGCATGCTCACTAAAAAACTGGTGCAGAATTGCAGTTAGGTGCATGTCCTGGCAACTTTACCAGGAGGATGGCTTTGAGATCCATATCAAAGACTGTGGGCCAGGTATGCCCGTGATTTACCCTTCCAACGCGTTACTGACAAGTGGTTACTTATACAGAGACCTAGAGAGTTACAAACGGAGGATTCGCTATATTCAAATGCCACAAATGAATTTCATACAGTCGCTCGTCTGAGGGAACGGACGGCGTACAACTTGGCTACTGCTGGGTTGTTCGTTTGCCTTGTGCCTTTTTCTCACCTTTCTGTCTCCTTCGTCCCTCGTGCTTGTCTTTCTTACCTTCCTTGCCATATCCTTCTTTCGCTAGCTGACATCCCTTCTCACTACAGGTCAATGTCGTCTTCTCCCCGCATCCAAACCCATTCGCAGTCTCTCTCCCAAAAGCATTAGCTATTCTCATCTCGGCATCTCTTCGCCCTTCGGTTGTACGGAGGCTCAAGCCTGCCGTCCTGGCCTTAATATCCCAAAGAGAACCAGCGTCTGCGTCGCAGCATCCCGTTCAGACCAACTACAACTACAACTACAACTCAAATTGTGTCTCCGTACCAAGGTTTCGCGGCCTGCTCTCAACTTTCCCTCTCTTCTCGTTGCAGAGCTACTTATCGAGACCAGGGAAAGATCAAGATCCTGCCCTGCCCTCGATCTCGAATTTGCCAGCATTGTCCAGAACTGAAGGCACGAAAAAACGCATGGATACGACCGACCGGGTCAATGGGGAGGCTGGGCTGGAGACGTTCAATAGAAATTGGGTTGCAGGGGATAACATGGGTGAAGGCCAAACATTGTTCCGCAGATCTTCAAACGACCATTCTCTTTGCTTGACTAGGTAACGATCTTCTAAAGCTTCACTGTCACCGTCCGTGCAAATCAAGATGAATGTCCTACGTTGACTGGCAGGACAGTCCTTTCGGCCAACTTTGCTGCGAAAAAGGAAGCAGCTGGCGGCACCGGGAGTAGGAAAGTTCAAGGTCCAGCTAAATGAAACTTAGCTACTGTCGCAAATAGGAGTACTGAAGCTGTTGCTGGATGGGAGTGCCCCGGCGCCCTGTTGATGTGGCGAAGAGCAGACCTTATGGCGTTGGACGCCATCATATCTAGTTGTACTATTTGTTACATCTCATATCTTTGTCGTCTCTCTATGTAGGAGAATGGTAAATTGTCGTACAAGCTATTTCCTTCGGTGCAAAATCTGAAAGAGTCCGAATCGTTGCGCGATATGGGTCTTTGTGGGCGTGAGATAGCGCGCAGCGCTAGTGATGTGCATACTCCAAACGAAAGATCACGAGAAGAGCAACATACGATATTGAGAATATGGTACCAGAATACAAGGAATGGGACTCCATGAACGTATAGATACAGGGCCGAATATAAATGCAGCCCTAAGTCGACGAGTCCAACCGGTGAGGATGAAAGGAGAGTCTGATGTAGCGACGCTATCCGACGGTCGAGAGTGATAGAGTAGGATCGAAATGATGAGGCAAAGAATTGTAAACGTTCGATATGGGGGGGCTGGAGACACCAGATTCACTTGCTGAGCCTGATTCTCAAAGTAGCCCCGCCCGATTCTCTCTCCCTGTCCAACCGAAACCGGCGAGCCCCCACTCTGGCTCAGATCTTGGGATATCGACCGCTTGCAGATTCGTACCTGGAAGATGCAGGCATCGAGACTGGGTCGGCGACGCTCTATTTCGGAAGCATGAGAACCGACTACGAGGGATCGGTTTCGTCTCTTCTCTATCTAATCGTCGTGCATGACGAAGGACGAATCAAATCTGAACTCTTAAGTTGGTGGTAGCAGTGCTGGAAGGCGTGGCGGCGATGAGTAGGCGTTTGAGCTAGACCATGGAGATGCGAGTCGAGGGGCTTCAGGTTGTGAATGTTAATTGTGTTGAGCACGAGGCCATCGTCTCTGAGTGGGTCGAACTGAGAACCCGAACGTAAGAGAAGTGCCACACGAGTTTGGCTAAGGTCGTAGCAAGGATTCGAGGCATCCAATGAATGTAGAGGTGATCGCGATGGACTGGGGGATGGCAAACGTAGGGGCGGTAAGAACATAAAACGAGGTAGCTCTGGCGGAATAGTATGTGAATAGACTCGCAAGTCAGCCATTGGGAGCAGATAATGCTGAAAAGTGAGAAAACGCACCAATCCAACGGGACTCTCTTGATCACTTCGATCTCAATCCGCTCTGCCTGAGCTTCTACTTCCAACTTCACCTTCGAGACTTTGGCTCATTCAGATTCAGGCTCTCCCTTGAATCGAATCAAGAAGCTGTCCTTGTGTCCAGTAGAGGCAACAACCAGTTGCTAGAAGGTAGTGTGTTGCGTGAGACCTGCAGCAGGTGAAAGATCAGTCGCAAGGTTGTAAAGGGTGATGATTCGACTTGCCATTTGTTCGATCGGTCATATGAATGAACATCTCAGTTGCATCTGCGTAGTGACGACGTGAAAGTACGCCTAAGGAAGCTCGAAGACAAGCATTGTATCGGCTTGTCTGAACGGCGTGTTCTGAGCGTTCCTGTTCGCCTCTAGACTGTAGACCAATACTTTGACTGCTCCCTCCGGGTCGTCTGGCGTCCGCTCGATTTGGCCTCGTTCAGTAGCCACGAGGAACCGTTCGAATATCTCCCCTTCGTAGAGTCCACAACAATGGCCGAATATGGGTTTCGTCGGCCTGATACTCAGAGCGGAAGGACGATTCCGTGGTAGGCCATGAGCACAGGACTGGCGTAGGAGTGTGTGAGACGCGACGTAAGAGATTTTGGTACTTTAAACTAACCTAGCGAACACTGAGTATATATCTTTCCCTGCTGCGCTGACTAGAGGGCTGAGGCCCGATCATGCTTGATACTGAAGAAGCCGACCAGGCTCTGAACTTTCTCCGGAAAAACGGAGAACGTGTGGTTGAACAGGCCATATCCTAAGGAATTGAGGGTCAATAAGATGTGCCCACTGAGTAAATTACATTGAGCACCCACCGAATGCATCTTCGATAGTTCGTCAACGCATGCTTTCGAGTTGTCATCCTGAGGGCTGGGAGAGTGAGAGAACCAATGTGGGAGGGGTGCATGCATATTTTGGTGGGTAGTTGGACAACGTGAATCGGTGGAAGGAAAACGGGGTTCAAGGGTAGTGAAGTGTCGTTGGTACACCGGGGAGCGATAACCGTGCGGCAGCGGATGTAATCATGGTGACCGACATTGGCATAGAGGTCAAGAATGCGGCTGGCGAGCGGGAGTCAAGGCTGAATATCCCAGTGAAACCCGCCTCTGTGCCGGTCTGGAGATATCTGTGGTTTCCAGGGGAAATCTGCATGTGCAGACGGCGTCAGATATCCACAGAGTTTGCACCATTTTACAGATTATATCTGCGCCCGAATTCCACTCGTTCTTCTGGTCTCTGTGCTTATCCGGGTGTATCTGCATGTATCCGACATTTTCTGTCGCTACTACGGGTTCTTGCTGGCTAGTTCCTTCGGGTTCTTGCTGGCTAGTTCCTTCGGGTTCTTTATAAGTGAATTATTTGTCATTATCCTCGATTCTCGTAGATATGTACACGGAAGGCCGAAGAAGACTACAGACTAGATACCTTAAAGACGCGAGAAAGTTGACGACAAGCTCCACCACAACGACATACGAACCTCTTGACCTGACGACCTTCTTCCATCCGATTCAACCCGCGCCATCTCAGCATATGCCATGTCCCTCCTGCCTTCCCTCCCACCCAGCTTCATGCAATGTGCCGATCTTGTGACCATTATACTTCGGAGACAGCTGGACAGAGAATAGAAGACAGTGAGCAACAAGTAATGGATATCGAAGGATCAACGTACCTGGACACGCTATGAAATACGCTCCAAAACTTGATAAGGCGTATATTTACCTGACTGAGATAATACAGAATGAGTAAGAGATGTCAATGAACGTAAAACGGTCTGAGGCTCACCAGAATACCACAGTTATCTACATTACTCACGAAAATGATGGGTTGACGAGCGGAGAGATCACGAGAAGTTGGGGGGAGGGAAGAAAGAAGTGTCGTGGTCGACGTCAAGTGTCTTCGAGTATAAGTGACGGGCGGAGAGTTCGAGGACCCACGCACGGACCAGTTTAGGGTAGGGCCAAAGGGTACGCGTCTTAATTGCGTTCCATTCCAAATATGTATCTTGGTTCTAAAAGATACTTACTGGATGTGTTCTTATAATAACTTTGTCGAGCTGCCGTGAAAAACTTTCAAAGTCGTCAGCAACTATGTGCAGAAGATTAAACAACGCGAAGAAATCTCAAAAAAATTGCTCCGAACCTCCCAACTTCCAACCATCTCCTCGATCGGACTCCACCTCCGAGGAACCATCATGCAGATTGACGCAGAAAATGCCAGAAGACCCCAGATATTCCCAGATTGTGCAGGTGCGGTTTTCACTGGG
>JANHQD010001931.1:0-19311 GCA_024721195.1 Marasmius sp. AFHP31
CTCCAGGTGCAGTCGACGCTGGAGATCTCCGGGTGCAGTCGATGGGTGCTGACACCAATACGAACGTCGTAGTGGGGCTTTTCAGGCCGAGGTCTGTACAGAGTCTCGACGGTATACGCCGGACGAACCCCAAGGGCTTCCGGGTCGTATTCCCCTTTTTTCAAACGGGTAGGCAATAGATCTATATTAGAGCGCTGACTAGCTATCATACACGGGAAATACAACGTTTACACCGATATCTCTACGCGTCGTGTGCACCGCAGCCCTCGTCCTAGTCGAGCTGCGGTGCTTTCGAGGCGTCCACAGCGGGGAGCCAATACCAGCCCCAACCCGCGCACCCAACCCGCGCAGAAACTGTCGACAACGGACCCCTGACACCCCAGTCACGTCACGAAAGCGCTGGAGATCTCCCCCGCCTGGAGGTTTCCAGCAACTGGGTGGAGATATCCACCGGTAACGAAAGGCGGGGCTGGGGATTTCCACTGGGTGGGCGTCGGAAATCTCCATTCGCGGAGATATTCCCTTAAAAAGGTACCTAATAGGTATAATATTCGCCACCGTACGATTATACCTATTAGGTACCTAGAGGGGTATGCCTGAGGTGAAACAAGAAGGGTTAGCTTCTTCCAAACGAAGGTACAGCAGAAGCTACACCTACAGATGATTTTCCGGAGCCGGTGCCCCCCATTACACTGAAGAATATGAGCCACATCCCCAGGAAGAGTCGAAATAGTATCTGACTTACGCGATCACGACGTCGTCCTGGTTGTAAGCCATTCTAGTAGGTTGCTGCATTAAAATAAGCGAATGACTATCATCAGGAATATGGGTAACTCACCTTCGATGCACTTGAAAAGTCGTGCTGCTGTTCTGCGAAACTCGGGCATGGTCTTGTTATATACCTGTTGTAGTGTTGTGCAGCCTCGGAAAGCTTGAGTTTGAGCCGAACCTATGGCTCTCCGGATCTTTGGAGTCGACGTAATCAAAAGAAATGAACAAGATCATAAGACATGACTCCACGGGAAGTGCCTATAATGGCATGAGAAATAATTAATGTTCAAAACTCTGATTTTAGTTAGGAGTCTACCTGTTAAGTCTCCCTTTGTGTACGTTCCCGTCATGTTCACGTCATGTTCGACGCATGTTCACTGGCGCTTGTGCCCCGCGTGACGCGTGAAGGTTTGGAATGAGTCCTGCGGGTTCGACATCAATGAACGGAGACCTGTTGTTCTGTCAGACAGCCGCCCATAGGAAACATTGATGTCCCCCCCCCAAAATAAGGAAAGTGGCTCCGAAGGCGGGGGAAGGTGTTGCACTACAATGTTTTTGACCTACCTCCGACATCCCCTCATTGCATTTTGCACAACATTTTTGCTGGGGCGACATAAGAATACCTTTCCCTATTGATTTAGCCTTTGTCGAAGTGGCAAAACCTCCCTCGGGGCTAAAAACCTGATTTGGGGGGGGGGCATCAATTTTTTGCCGCTCCTGTAGATTGCTTCCACACTCCACCAACTGTTGGTCGATCGGTGGAAGATGAACTGATAATTGGAATTCGCAGCCATGGGCCTCAAGAAAACGCCGGGTACCCTGAGTGTGATCGCTCGGAGTCAAATGGAGTAGGGGTAGGGCATGTAGTGGACAAATGAATCTTCGTTGTTTCTCTCCGCGCCTCTGCAATTGTGCAATCGAAATGTAGGTGCGGCGTTAAGACGTGACTTGACTCCGCGGGGAAGTGATAGGTTTTGGTGGGAGGCTAATTTGAGCGACAGGCTGTATCATGAGTCCTTCACTCAGCCGGAGACAATGCGGGCCATTTGAGGAGTCTGGTTATTGTTGTAGTCAGTGGCCAGTGATGAGCGAAAGTAAGGTGAATTGAACTTCGGAAAGGTATACCTTCTAAATCGCTCATTGTATCCTTCAAATATTGGTCTTGATCGAACTCCCCATATACACCGATAATCGGCTTTCAAGAGAGCATATCAGGAGCAGATACAAAGTTGCGTAGAACGTTTATCGAACCTGCCTAACCCTCTTGCACTGTTACAAGACCAATATCGAAAGGAGTTTTCAAGGGTTTAAGTAGTCTGTCTTTCGATACCTTCGTAGCTCGTTCTCCCTTTCTCGAAAACAATGCGATTCTTGAGGAAGTTCAGAAGTATTTCTGAGAAAGAGGCAGAAACAAAAGGAATCGGAATAACACGATAATCTAGACGGACAGAAGATGGAGTGATTCTCCAGGTTCGCCGTGATCATGGGGGAAGAGACGGGGTTCAGAATTAAGTTTCAACAAGCGCCCAAATTTGTCGCGTGGTGCACAACTTCCGTCTTGACCATGCACAATAATTACAGCGTCGGCCAGGCCTTCAAAAAATGACTCACGATCTCGAGCTGCCACTCAAACCCGACCGTTCGCCGGCCATATTCCCTAACAGATCTCGGCATCACTACCCCAGTCGACAATTTCGAGTATCTATCTAACTCGTTCTCTCTCTCTCACAAACTTGCCATGTTTCTCTCGGATCCGCCTTATAGATACCACGCCCCAGCTTTCTCTATGTCAGGAAGCCAGTCTCAACATTGATACAAGCATCAATGGATGAATTTAACCCTGAACGTCCTTCGCAATGCCGTTCAAAAGTTACGGTATAGTACGGTGCTGAGCGATTGCCGGACTAACCTACTACTAGTATGCCAAACCGTTCCTTCAACCACCCGGAACCCACTTCAAACCAATCAAGGGTCCGAAGCAACGAGGTGTACGATTCACCCATATCTCGACATGATTGCTGCTGGCAAGGCGTCTCAAAGGCTGTGAAGGAGTTCCGGCGGGCAATGCTTGAGAAGGGCGATTTCAGTCACTACAATTGTCGGATTCTGGCTATTTCAGTGCTTGACTGAGCTTAACGCCTCAATGGCACCTTCGGGTTTAGCTACTCATTATTTCGGCACATCCATACGAAACATCATTTATAGTACGAAACACAGAGATGATAGATCTCATTGGAGATCTATCGCCCAGTACGTGCGCTGGGTTCTGTCGTCGGTCTTCAACTCTGACTAACGTTCCTCGACCGTAGGTTGTTGAATATATCCAGAACCCTGGTCAGAATTCCAACAAGCCAGACGGACGTTGACCCCTCCTGCTCCATGCGATCCTGGCGATGCTGCATTTGTAGGAGTTCTTTCCTAACTTTTTCTAAATCATCGATCGTAGCGAACTGCTGCGGAGGCTCCGTTGTTGTATCGGGACGAACAGCGGGCGGAAGTACTGTTGAGATGTCGGGTATCCCGGCTGGAACGGCATGGACAAACGACGGGGTCGGACCAGGCGCTCTGGCGTTCAATGCCCCAAACTGTTGTGTTGGGACTCGAGAGTCTAGCAGTGGGCTGTCCAAGTGCCGCATAGGGGTCTCTGAGTCTGCGGAAGGGTCGAGCTGAGCTCCAGACAGCTTGGCGGCTTCAGACTGCCAATGTGCTGTACGCTCCCGAAGAGCTCGAATGTCCTCCTTGAGTGCCTCAAGTTCAGTCGAATCCTGAATCTGCTCCATCTCCTCAGTTATTTCGGCCACTTGTCTCTGGTTATCCTCCACCTGTTTCAAAATCTCCTGCTCCAACTCACGCCCTGCCATGGTCTCTGATAATTTCATGCCCTCAGCCAACTCCCGCTGGATCAGGAGTGGCACTGGGGAAGTGTTGGTGACGAGACGACGTATGATCTTTTTCGCTGAATCGGGAGTACGGTCGTGTGGGAACATCGAGCCACCTTTGTCGACGATGGGTCGGCAAAGTTGGGGCTTGGACTTCATCTCCTCGAATCGAGCCACGGCGACTGCTTCCTTCTCGAGATCCCATCTCGTCGTAACGATGGCGACGTTCGAGAAGGCCTCCTCACCGCAAATCTTTTGGAACATGGTGAAGTTTCGTTTGGAAGCACCACCCATTCGGACGTCGGTTATGCGATGAAAATACATAACACCGGACAGACATCTACCGGCGCGGTATCTAGAAGAGGTTGAGGCTTCGTATGAGAAAGAAACACTCGAAAGAAGGCAAATTCAGAACTCAACTCACTCCGCGACTAGAAAATCAGCAATCATTTTGACAATCTCGGCGTCACTCTTGTTAGAGTCGTCAAAGCCAGGAATGTCGATGAGGACTACGTCTTGACCCTCGAACGTGAACAGATGTTGCTGAATTCTGTTGGTACATGAGTCCAGACCATCCCCGACTAGGAACTCTGACTGTCCGACTAGGTTGACAAACTGCGTGTTAACGGTCAGGGAGGCATAGTGTACACGATATCGTTACTGCTCACCGAGGTCTTTCCGGTTCCAGTTCCCCCCATAGCGCTTCAAATCATACAAAATAAGACACGCATCGTGAAAAGAGGGTGTAGGTAGCACATACGCAATATACGCCCGGGGACGCTCATTCTTTGTCTTCGTACCTTGAGGGGCTGGCTGCATGATGGGCTTGACTGGTCCGAAAGTCCTGTGCCAAGCAGCGCGCGTATATATGACCGAGACAGGTCTCCAAAATCCGCATTTCAATACACAGATAGACGGATATAGGTACGGATTCCTTTCGAAAAGACAGATACCTCACATCGTGTCCGACTCGCCCTGGAAGCGCAGCACTCTTCTAGAACCCAAAGTGGTACATGACCTCGATCGAACCAAAACTCTGACTGCATTGACTTTTGGTCAAGATGTCAGTCAGAAGGTTCCAAGTCCAGCTAGTACATAGCACTCCAAGCTACTCATATTAGCACAGAACTCCTGACTCAGTTCACACTCGGAGAGGTCAATCCCGATGAATTCTACACTTCACAGGAAGCTTGCACGCTCTTAGTGTGTTCCTTCATGGGAGTTACTCCAGAACCCAAATAACCAACGCGATCGTGGTATCGAAAGCGCTGAAATGCTGACAGCTCAAATGCTCGATCAATCGATGGTTTGAAATTTGATGAGCACCCACTCAGGTTCGCAATTTGGTAGTTATCTTTATTCTGGGGTACGCACACTGCAGATGTGGCAATCTAGGGAGCTTTGAGATCGGTATGTTGCTTCATGGGTGTTACTCCAGAACCCAAATACCGCGATCGATAGGCATTTAAGTTGAATCGAAAGCGCCGCTGACACAGCGTACTAAAACGGGGAGAATTTTGGAATAACGGCGAATTGTCACAAGAAAATTCAGCTTTTCCCGGAATTTGCTAATTCACCAAATGTCATTCATGATGCATGAACCTCACTCATTCTCGCCTCATCCTCGATTTCGACAATTTCCCAGCATGTACCAAAATATACCGAGAATACACAACTCGTTTTCCTATCTGTGACACACGTGCTTACGGACTTGGACATTTCCAACGCTTTGCTCCTTTGACTCCGACCACTTCCGTGCCCACGTTACGTGTCAAATCCTTGCTTTAAATTCATTGCGTCTCTATTCTCTCTCTGTGACCAGAGCTGACGATTTCATAGGACCTACATCCTCTCAATGGGTCGAGAAGCCCGTAGAATCATGAAGTGACTCGGACTCATTGACAAAGTCGGAATGGAAAGGAAGTGCATTCACCTGTATGAACTAGCTCTATCTTGGAGCCTGCGCAGCCAGGACAGCATAGTACATCAACAAGACGCAGTTTATGAAGTCGGAGATTATGAAAAAATGGAGGAGATCGTGTTCCTTCATGGGAGTTAGTCCAGAACCTAAATAACCACCACGATCGATATTCAGGTGGAGTCGAAAGCACTGAAACACTGACGGCTTAATTGCTGCATCAATCGACATGTCCCGTGGTTTAATGAGCACCCACTCAGGTTCGCAATTTGGTAGTTCTGGGGTACGCGTACTACAGATGTGGCGATCTAGGGAGCTTCGAGATGTTCCTTCATGGGAGTTACTCCAGAACCCAGACACCGCGATCGATAGGCACTCAAGTTGAATCGAAAGCGCTGAGCTGAACTTACGCTGACTCCGCCTCGAAAGTTCGATTAATCGACCCGTCCCGTGGTTGAACGAGCGCCCATTCAGGTTCGCAATTTGGTAGTTATAGTTATTCTGGGGTACGCACTGACCTATTTTGATCAATTCGAATGTCACAGATCACAAGCCTCAAAATTTTCGAAAAAAATTCGAAAGGTCACAAGGTCACAGGGGGTCCATTCGAATTGCCCCACTCTGTGACACCTCCGAGCTTGCCAAATTTGGCGTCTTGGACCCGATATTCGAATTTTTTTCGCCGCGCCATAGGTCACGGTGCGTTCATACGAATTCCTAATTTCGTATGAACCGGTCACAGGCCATTCGAATTGATCGAAATAGGTCAGTATGGAAATCCACGGAGCTTTGGAGTAGTAGTGAGCACTGAGCACCCCCGGGTTCAATTACAGAAGACAAGGACCAAAGTGCGGAGATGACCCAGTGGTGAGGCTGAGTTATGAAAGTCTCGTTTCGAATGTGCTCCCTCTACTGTATGAGAGCGAAAATTTACGATGAGGCCGATCGGATGTAATCTAGAGCGGACTATACGAGCGCTGAGTCAGGATTCAACCTATAGGAACAGAGGTCGGTAATACTTACATTCCTAACAGGAAGCTCTAATACCACGATTGGCACATGTTATGTTAATGATTGAAGGACGTGATGCGAGCGGAATTCAAATTCGAATGAATGAAGACATTTATTCACGTAGGCCTCACTCCGTCCTCGTGCTGAATGCGCACTCACACTATAGTAATCAGATATTGGGTCAAATCCCGTTATTTGTGACAACAAATCAGCCTCAATGCTGTGGCTGGTTGCATGCCACACAACCGTATATATACCCCCGCCGCGACCTTCTCCCGTAGCTGCATTCGACAAAGAGGCCTCTTCCTGGTGTTCTCAACTCAAGCTCGATAGCCCCAGTAAGATACTGCCTCATACAAGTTCTTCAATCCATCATGAACCAAGACGACGTTCTCATTGCGTGAGTATCCGTCATACACTTCGCCCTTGTAACTTACATTGAACCGCTTTAACAACACCAGCGTAATGGGTGCCACCGGCTCTGGAAAGTCGTCTGTAAGTGTGAAGTACGCCCTCGCGTTGACTTTGCCCTGATCATGAGGCTTTTTTAGTTCATCAAGCTCGTCACTGGTGACGACACCGTTAGGATTGGACACACCATGGAATCTGAGACGACGGAAGTCAAGGGTCATCAATTCTTCTACAAAGACAGTGGTCGAAACGTTATCCTGTTCGATACCCCTGGTTTCGACGACTCTCGTACCGATGCTCTCAGCGACACGGAGGTCTTGAAGAGGATCTCAAAATTCCTGGAAGCTGAGTGAGTCAATTTCCCCTTTACGTTGGATACCTCAGGTGTACTCACTATCTTCGAGGTATAAGGCTCAACGAAAGCTCAACGGCATTATCTACATCCACCGCATCAATGAGAACCGTTTCAGTGGCCAACACATCCGAAACCTGCGGATGTTCAAGAATCTCTGCGGAACGCAGGCATACCAGAACGTTGTTGTCCTTACCACTCATTGGGATATCGAGGAAAAAGAAAACGTCAAGGAGGGACGGGAGCGCGATCTCCAGACCAACTTCTTCAAGGGACTCGTCGAAGGTGGTGCGAAGTTCATGCGCCACGACCCCACACGTCCGAATCCATACGGCGTACTCGGGCACATCTTTCCGCTGATGCCAACGGATATGCAGATTCAGCGAGAGCTGTGTGTAGAGAAGAAGAAGCTTGAGGATACGTTGGCAGGCTCGGTACGTCGCGAGGAGGTAGAGAGCATCATTGCTCAGCACAAAGCGGAGGTCGATAGTCTCAGGAAGGAGATGGACGATTTGAGGGCAGATAATGAAGACACGAGGCGAGAGATAGAACAGGACAGGCAAGAGTTGATAAACAAGCTAGCAAGGTTGGAGAACGAGAGGAAAGCCCTGCAGGAAGGACTGGAAGAAGAACGACGAGGGAGGTTGCGTCGTGAGGAGGAGGAGGATGAATTGGCGGCCAAGGCTCGGGACCGGCAGAAGTTCATGCAAAAAGGCTTAAGAATGGCTGATAAGATTCCTCTTTTCCCCAATGTACTGGCCAAACCTCTTTTAGGTGGCGTAGGTATTGGTTTTGACCAGATTTCGTCGCTCAGTCAGGGCTGCCGGCGAAAGTGATGTAATCCCTACAGGACTTCGTGTACATACTTACTGTTCAGCGCCTCCGTTTGTAGTATAGCTAGCTTTTCTTAAATTAATTGTCCGTATCAGATTCAGAGAAATGCAGGAGGCTTAGAGCTGGCAGGTAAGGGATAGTACCTGTGCCGCCTTTTGAACTTGGGGTATTAGCCCGAATTCGAAAACTTTGAGCCCCGCCTAATCTCCCCTAGGCTGACTCTGACTAACCTGCGGGCACTCGGTTGGTAGTCTGCTAGCAATCGCGCCGCGTTATCAGTACCTCCCACCTTAGGCACCGCATGTCACAGGGTGAGGTGACCTACATCAGCAAAATACCCGAATGGTTGTAAGGCCGTTTGATACCCCAGTACCCGTTAGTTAGACTGAAACTCACTGTAACTGGTTAGGTACAATGTTGGCGTATATATACGTGTCAAAACTTTGCTGAAATACAGAAGAATAACTAGAACTCGTGAGCACGATACTAGTAAAAATCTACGGATTTGCGTACCTTTAACAAGTTTTGAAGGTGATACTGGAGAGCGAAGGTTGTCACGGGTTGTGAGGATTGTACTGGATTTCGGGGGAGTGACGGATGGCGGGGGTTCCAATGAGTTTTGAAGGTGATACTGGAGAGCGAAGGTCGTCACGGATTGTGAGGATTGTGAGGATTGTACCGGGTTTCAGGGGGTTTTGATGGGTTGTAGGGGTAGCAACGCATAGTGAGTAACTTAGAGGTTGGTGGGTGTTGCAATAGATAGCAAGTGTCATAGTCAGTTGCAGAGAGAGCAGTAGATAACGCAGGTCCTCACATATTCTCGATATGACCCGGTAATGTGATGTATGTGCATATTCACATTCATATTAGTCAATCAAGTGGCTCAAGGGGGGGACAGCAGTTAGAGAGGAAAATGCATTGGATGACGCTCAGTAAATACAACTACAATACACACAGTTATAATTACAGCGGGCGGGCGAGGTCAAGCCATACCATTGATGATGATGACCCGGACTCAGTTGATGAGGGGCGGGAGCCAACTCACTGTCATGAAGTGCTGCTTTTCCCCCTATCTTTTCCTTTCTTAGCGCCCATTCCCCTTTCAGCACCTGATTGTCACTTTGACGCCCATTTGTTACTTTGACGCCTACCAGATACCCGGTTCCCCTCTCTTCATCATTCCCATCATTTTCTTCCTCATCCTTGTTCTTTCACATCGTCTTCACAACCTATCTTATCCATTGTCTTCTTTGTTCTCTTTGTTGTATACACAACAGATACTCATTCTGGACTTGTTATTATTCCATACCTGGACTACTATTGTTTCTCCCTTGTTCCTTATTATCTTCCTTTATTCTCGCGCGACTCATATCTCAGTATATAAGCTAGACAGTTTACACCTGGTCCCTCATCTTGACCTCTTGTCATTGGGACCAGGTGAGTAGTTAACTTTGTTTCTCTTTACCTTCAATATATCTAACTTGTTATTGGGACCAGTTCTTTTACCTGCTCTTGCTCTCTGCCCATTGTCTCTGTCCTCTCCGTCGTTGTCTCTGCTTGACGACTCCTGCTGCCGCCGCTTCTGCATCCGAGTCCTAGCATCTAGCGCTTTAGGACACTCACCTACCTATGCTTCTAGCCGCTGTATACGTTACACATTCCTGCAAAGGGATGGGGGTGTCACATGAGTGTGGGTCATTATGACAAAGAACACAGTATACGCACATTATAGGATGCATATATGCACCTTAGTGTTCAATAAAAGTGGGCATGTCGAAACTTGAGAGACTTACACTGGATGCAAAATAGCATATTAGCAGCAGAATTATTTAAGGAATATCCAAGGATTACCTTTTGAAAACTTTAGAGAAACAAAAATATTTTGGTAAGAAAATATGCAAAGATTATATTTGGCATCTTGCACCTAAAACCTAGTGTCATGGTTATTTCATTCAAGAGTTGTCAAACATATTTCTTTCATATTTTTCTAGCAGAAATATTTTTAGTTTTCTAAAGTTCTCAAAAGATAATCCTTGCATATCTCTTAAATAGTTCTGCTGCCAATATGCTATTTTGCATCCAGTGTTAGTCAGTACACAAGGTGGAAGATGACTGAGTATAGCATACGTACCATGAGAGAACCATGCTCGAGCAGAAACTACGGGTAAGGTGTTGAGTGACTTGAGTAAAGATGTCTTGTTGTTGTAGTCAAGTGTTCGGATAATAGCAGGAAGATGACTGGGCAGGCACCAAGGGGGGCAAAGTGGGGGCGATGGTGGGAGAAGGGAAGAAAGAAGGGATGGTTCATGAAATGTAGCGTATTGGGTTTATATAGTAGGCAGGTTGCAATAGTAGTGACGTGCAAGTCACGGCTATGGTGAGGTTGTGGGTGAGAACCAAAGTCAAGTGTGAGAAAGAGGGCTGAGAGTTCGAGCAGGGCAAGAGAACAAGGATAGAGTGTAAATTGCTGCTGTACAGACTAGGTCGGCCCAAGTATTTATACTAGTTAGACGGTAGCGTGTACAGTAAAAGTCCTTAGTCACAGTAATCAAACAGAGTCGAAAGATGACGAACCCGGGGCGAGAGTCATGAGTACGGGTGTTACAGAGTACGGGATCTTGTCCCAGAGTCCTTTGGGATTGAGAACGGTACGGAAAAAGAAAAGTTGAAAGGAAAGAGTGGGAATCGGGAACGTCACAGGACCAGGTAATGAGTTCTGCTGTTACACACGCCCTCCCGGATTTTGTATAATTCCGTATAGTCCGTGTATGAAATCAGAATATAGAGTCAAAATGGGAAATCGAGACGGGCAAAGCGGGGGTGAATGAATGGAGGAGACAGGCGCTCAGGCACGCACACGTAATCTAGCTGGAGGTCGTGTCCATCTTGTCCTTGCTAGCACTCACAATGATATTCTTCGCCGCATTAACCCTCGCCATCATCTCTCTCTTCTTGTTCAGCTCATACGCCTCTGCAATTCACTTCTCTTCCTTCTGCCTTTGCCTAACTGCCATCTTCTGCATGAAGTTTGCCTGTCCTGCCGCTGCATTAATGAGGGAATGAATGACCGTTCACTGACCACGCTCGGTAGCCAAGATGTCGCCCAATACTCCCATCCCAAAGGCTGGAGCCACAGAGGACCCCTGAAGAGCACCACTCACGGAGTTGGATGAAATAGGAGAAGTGGTAGTTTCGGGTTTAGGGAAACGATGGCGAGTGAACATCTTCAATTTGCTGTCGTGGTGAAGTAACCCCAATTCTGCAAGGGCATCTGCAGTGTAGAAATCCTTCAATCCAACTGGTCGTTTGCCTTGAATTGCCTTGCCATCGTCGTCGTAGGTTGCAAGCCGGACCTTGGAATTGGTGGGGAGTTTGGAGTTTAGGAGAGTAGCCGCCTCCAATTACATGTCGGTCGCGATGGCGTAAGAAGTATAACACATCCCTTTCACGTTGTCTAAAGACACTGAGATTGGCATCCTATCCTGATTGTCGGGCTGGAACAGCCACTCCTTCAACAAGTCGTCAAACAATACACATTCCAAGCTAGCGAAGATGGGGGCCGGTTTGGCTGGATTGGGGCTAGTGGCTGCGTTGTTGGTAGAGGCAGTAGTAGTGACAGGAGGAGTGTTGATGTTGTTCTCGACGGATGGAGTAGTAGGGGAAGAGGCAGGGGTGGTCTTGGATGAGGTGCGAACAGAAGGCATGGTAAGAATGTGGCAGTAGGCAGGAGAGTGCTGGTGCTGGTGACAGCCAATGCAATTGGTACGCCTTTTATCTAGATTTCTCATCCTGTGCAACCCAATCTCATCACTATCTTCCCCAATGTTCATCATACCGACTTGCAGAGTCTCATCTATTTCTTTTGGCGTGGGTGTTTTCGTTAGTTCCAATATGTCAGAAACTCCCTGCAAAATGAAATAGTCAGATAGTTGCGACAGGTGAGCAACTCTCTCATATGGTAGCCATGTCGTATCCCCGGACTTCCACAATATTTTAAATAGAGCATTGGATTGAGTTCCTTTGTGCGACAAGATTCGTTCTACTGGCCATTTAGTTTCCGAGCCATCAAACAAACCAATTTGAGTGTCAAGGCGCCCAGGAAAGAGTTGATCGTCATTGGGGATGTGGATCCGCAACAGCGAGGAATGAAACACATTGTGTAAGCCATGCTTCTTCAACTTGTCCGGTAGTTCAATCTGACATGAGGTTTGTCCGACCACCTTAGTGACGTTGTATGGCCCAATATACTTGGGGGTGAGTTTGCGAGCCTTTCCCTTTGGCAACCGCATGTTTACAGTTAAAATGTAGACCAGGTCTCCTTCTTTGAAAGGTGAGGGTATCCTCCTTCGATTTGCATTTCAGTTTGCCGTACCCAGTGATCAATCAAACTATTGTGAGCGGATATCACAGCCATCTTCAAGTTGTCTGCAAACTTCTGCACTCCTGGGAACTCGCTCTTATCTGGAGAATTCCAAATGAACAACCTAGGCATTCTTCTGTTGTTGAGATAGAACCGTGAGTCCCGGTTGTTTCAGATTGTGCACTATTGATCGCGAATTCAACCACCAGCAGTTTTGTAGCTCAGTTATCTTGTGCCTCATTGACACAATGTCTCAACATTTGACTGATCGTGCGATTTGCATGTTCTGTGGCCCTGTCCGTTTCTGGATGATAGGCACTGGAGAGCTTGAGCTTGGTTCCAATGAGGGAATGAAGATGAGTCCAAAACTTGCTGGTAAACAATGAGTCTCGGTCGCTCACTATTTTCTTAGGCAGCCCGTGATGTTTATACACTTTGGCGAACACCAATTCGGCTACATCTTTTGCAGTATAATTAGCCCTACTGGGTACGATATGCACCATGCCTGTTAAATGATCAATTATTGAAGTGATCATGTCATATGTACCATCCTGTGTCTCAGAGACTGGTAATGGACCCACAAAATCAATCCCTATCGACTCCCAGGGTCCTGTAGGCACAGGTAAGGACTGTAACAGCCCGTATGGCTTGTGGTTGTTAGCTTTGGTTTGCTGACACACCACGCATGAATTGCAGAATGCCTGGATGTCTAAGGCCATATCTTTCCACCATACCAAGTTGCGCAGGTACAACAACGTCTTCTTAGCGCTGAGGTGAGCCAATATTGAGTGTACTTCATCAATTAGTATTCCCCTGATTGTCCTGCTTCCAATACACAGCTTAGGAATGCATAACACTTGTTGGTTGGGTAGTTTAATGAAAACCAAACCATCTTCACAGTCAAAGTTTCAGTAATTCTTTGGTTTATCCAAGATTTCCCTGAACATTGCGTCGTATGTATATTTATTCTTTAACACAGACCGGAGATTTACGCCCTCTGTTCCAAGAGCCACTAGTTGATCTAACAGAGGAATATCAGCCAGGTTGTCATCTTCATCTTCACTTCCCGAATCAGACTTTTCAATTTCTGCTTCAGGTGCGTCTTTGAGGTCTTTGCTACCTGAATTTTGTATTGGGGTCCTGCCCTCCTTTTGTTCGCACGGGGGAACAGAACTCAGTGTTGACTGCTGCACCAATTCCTCAGCCTCAAGGGCTCGCCGGGATTTCCTTCTTTCCTGTCGTAACATCATTGGACTTGCAACAAATCCATCGGATATTGTCCAAGCTCCTTCTACATCAACCAGCAGAGGCATCGACACCGCACAAGATTCAAGTGCATCGTTATCTATAATGTCATGATAAGTATATTCCCCCCGTGCACGTACGGTTCCAGGTGAGTCATTTGAATACATTCTCAAAAGCAAGTCTGCTAATACATTTTCCTCACCTGGTTTGTATAAGATCTCAAAGTCAAATTCTGAAATCTTTTCCAACTGGCAAGCTTGACGGCCAGAAAGATCTTTCTGACATAGTAAGTGAATTAACCCTTTATGATCCGTCACCCACTTAAAATGTACTCCTTGGAGAATATCACAATGCCGAAGCATCGTTTCAACACCCACCAACATTTCTACTTCATGTACGGGGTAGTTCTGTTGTGCCGGATTCAATTTTGCAGAAAAGAATGCCACCACTTTTCCCTCTTTCCAGGTTTGTCCCTGCGTCACTACACCAGCGACACCAGTGTTACATCTGTCTGTCACCTTCCATATTTGAGGTGCCATTGCTGCATAATCAAGAGGTACTCTGTGGTGTAACTTTGATCCCCCTACCAATGATTTAATCTGTTGGAAAGCATGTTCTTCTGTGAACCCCCAACGGAAAGGGACTGAGTCCCCAGTCAAACCGTGAAGGTGTGCTATAGGTATTCAGACCATTGATATATTGTCGGCTAAGTAGCCAACTGACCCCAGAAAACCACACAAAAAGTCTCTATTAGTAGGTGATTTCCACTTTATCACGGTGTAGTGCCTGCTACTAGCGCTCACCATTTTAGCTTAATTTTAAGCAATTTACGGAACTTCAGAAGATATAATATCAGAAGTATATTAAGTATTGGCGTGAGCCCAAACGGCTAATAAAGGGTTCAATACTAACGCGGAAGGATAAGACGAGATTAAGTCGTCTCACCGCACCCGAAACCTGTAGGGGTCGCTCTGTTCTACACACTTCAGAACATTGACTAGTCTCTGTGACCAGACCAGGGGAAGGATTGGACAATAACAATGAGCGACCAATGAATAAAAGGAAAGAACACCAGACGATGCGAATCGGGCAAGAGCCTCATCTGAAGAAGCAGATGGAACTGTCTGAACCTACGAACTTCCGACGAGGCATGACTAAAGGAAGGCAAAAACTAGAGAGCTTCAGATTCAATACTAAAGAACTGAGGTACTAGCAAGGATGAACCTATTTTGTATAAGAAGAAGCATATGATCAACTTCAGAACTTAAGGATAAAAGACATAGAGTCTATCTATGAAAGTAGTAAAGGAACGAGAGATAGATGTGCGAGTCTAGAATGACTTTAAAGGAAAGATGGTCCTACTTGTCAGGAAGGTGACCGCAGTTGCCCCTCAAGTCACTCAATCAAGTCTTGTTCTGCTGTGTTCACTATGGATTGACCAAGTGGTTAAGCTAAGGAATCGTACTGTACAAGGCAAGTCTTATATACTAAGTTACAGAGCAGAATGAGTCATCAAGTGTCCGTATGAGTCGGCGAGGGGGAGTCAGGGATGAATGGTTCTGGGATTGTGAGTCGGGCCGCTGAGTCACCAGTGGTGAGTCGTAGGCGGTAACAAGTCCGCTGAGTCGTGGTGGATGATTATGAGTCGGCCCGTTCGAGTCATGGAGTTGAGTCAGATATCTGGGGAAATGGTGTGAGTCGAGACGATGGTTTAGCGCTCGACGTGGACTTGGGCGCTTATTGGGGAATTAAAGGAGGGATCGTGACAGTACCCCCTCCTTAAGATGTGTTTTCGCCTGGAACACCTTTATTTCGTTTGCTCCTTCTCTTTTCTGGTTCCCGGTATGCTGCTGGATGTTTTTGATGGAACTCCGCAATCGCCTCTTTCGCGTTTTCCACGTTCGATTTGGGTTCCCATGAGTCTTCTGATTCTGGATAGTCGGCCCATCGGATGTAGTACTCGATTGGAATACGTCGATCGTCTGGTTTCCTTGAGTCCAGTATCTCCTCCACTTCGTACTCTGTGTCTTCTGGTAAGAGTTCGGGCGGTTGTCCAGGGTAGTTGGGTCCATGAGCGTCCGTCTCCTTGTATTGTTTCAGTAGTGAGGCATGGAACACTGGATGTATCCTCCATTTCTTGGGGAGCTTCAGTCGATAGGTTACTGGGCCTAACACATCGAGGATTTCGAATGGGCCATGCCGCTTGTTTGATAGCTTTGCTTTCGGCCTCGTACTTTTTATGTTTTTTCCGTCTAAGGTCACCAGGTCTCCTTTGTGGTATATCCGTCCTTCTTTTGCCAAATCGTCATTCTGTTGTTGCATCCTTTCAGCTGCCATGTTCAGGCTCGCCTGTATTTCCTGGCGAATTTCTTCCATCAATCGTAGACGGTCTTCCACCGCAGGGACCTTGGACGTGGGTTCTGGTGAGGGGAACATTTTTGGCAAGAATCCATGCAAGGTTTCGAAGGGTGATCGGTTTGTTGCGGAATGTGAACGTGCATTGTGGCAGAACTCAGCGTATGGGAGCCATTTGGCCCAGTCGTCTTGTCGATAGTCACAGTAGACTCGAAGAAATTGCTCTAGCTCCTGGTTGTACCTCTCGGATTCTCCATCTGTCTGTGGGTGATATGCCGTGCTGAGTGCGGATTCGATTCCTAGTTTTGCCCATACCCCTCTCATTACTTTTCCTGCGAATTGGGGTCCTCGATCTGAAATCATTTTGTCCCACAGCCCGAATCGCCTCCATACATGTCGTAAAAGTAATTCCACTGTCCCATCGCTGTCGATCGTTTTGTTGCAAGGGATCAGAACGACTGCTTTTGTAAGGCGGTCTACAACTACGAGAACTGAGTCATAGTCTTCTGAGATTGGGAGGTCTGTGATGAAGTCTGCTGTGATGATTTGAAATGGTCGAGTGGGAGTTTCATTGGGGACTAAAGGAACATGAGCTGGGTTGTTCGTTGGCTTCGTAAGTTGGCAGGTTGCACATCCGTCGACGTAGTCTCGTACGAAGACTGACATCCCGGGCCACCAGTAGTCTCTTCCCAGGAGTTCGTAAGTTTTGAAACGCCCGGGGTGTCCTGCTAGTGGGTTGTCATGATGCAACCGGACTAGATCTCGTCGGATGTCATCGTCTGGCGGTACGTATATTTTTCCGCGGAACAGGACAATCCCGTCCTCGTAGTTCCATTCTTCAAGGTTCTTTACAAGCGTTCTTGTTCCATTGTGTAGAAGAACGTCAAGTGCATTGTGAACCTCTAAGTCTCGGCGAGGGGAGTCCTTGATTCTCTGTATGATGTCTGAGTGTCCTGTTGTAAATGCCACCCCTTTTCGAAGGGCTCTGATACGGAAAAAGGTGGGGTTCAGGAGTACTCGATCCTTGTTATCGTCCTCTGTTCCAATTTTGTGGTCTGCTCTCCGTGACAGAGGGTCGCTCTTGTTGGAAATGCCGGGTTTGTGGATCAGTTCAAAATCAAAGCGGGTCAGGAACAAGGCCCATCGGGCTTGTCGTCGGTTTAAGTTCTTCGCTGTGCGGAAATATTCCAGGTTCTTGTGGTCGGTCCAGATTTCAATTCGAATCGGTGCTCCTTCCAAGTAGTGCCTCCAAGCTTCCAATGCACGGATGATTGCTAGTAGTTCCTTGTCGTGGATCTCGTAATTGCGTTCAGCTTCCGAAAGGGACTTCGAGAGATATGCAACTGGGTGCCATTTTTCGTCTTTCCCTTTCTGAGACAGGATTCCACCGGTGGCGTAGTTCGATGCGTCGACTTCTACTCTGAAAGGTTTAGTGGTGTCGGGCATAATCAGGACTGGTGATGAGATGAATGCTTGTTTTAGGTCGTTGAATGCCTTTTCACGATCAGCTGTCCATTCCCAAGGCTGCTCCCTCTTGGTGAGTTCGAACAGGGGACGGGCTTTTTTCGAGAATCCTTCAATGAATCGTCGATAGAAATTCCCAAACCCAAGAAATGCTTGAGTTTCTTTCACTGTTTTCGGGTTGGGCCATTCTGCTACTCCTGCCACCTTTATCGGGTCCATGGCAAGCGTGTTGTGTGAAACGATGAGTCCCAGGAATTCTACTGATTCTTGTTCAAAGGCGCATTTCTCCGGTTTAGCGTAGAGGTCCTTGTCGCGCAGACGTTGGAGAATCTTTTTTACCAATTCGCGGTGTTCGTTCAAAGTTTCTGTGAATATGAGGATGTCGTCCATGTAGATGACTACCTTCCCTGTGTCGATTAGGTCTTTGAATGTTGAGTTCATCATTGCTTGGAAAGTTGCAGGGGAGTTGGTGAGGCCAAAGTACATTACTGTAGGTTCAAAGAGACCTCGATCGGTGCGAAATGCTGCTTTCCATTCGTCTCCCTCTTTAATGCGGACGTTGTTGTAACCTTGTCGGAGGTCAATCTTTGAGAAGATTTTGGCCCCCTTAAGTTTGTCCACCAGTTCTGATATGAGAGGGAGTGGGTAGGCATTCTTGACTGTCCCTTCGTTCAGGCGTCGATAGTCCTGCACTGGTCACAGACTCCCATCTTTCTTCTTGACAAAGAAGAACAGACTCGAGTTTGGTGATTTGGAGTCCCTAATGTATCCCTTTCTCAATTCTTCGTCGATGAACTTGTCGAGATGCTCTCTTTCCGATGGTGACATTTGGTATCCCTTGCTCGGCTGAGGTTTAAACTCTGGTTTTAGGTCAATGGCGTGATCCCATTCTCCCCGTTCTGGTAGTCGTTCTGCAGTTTTCTTATCGAATACTGACAGAAAATCATGGTATTGAACCGGAACAAGATCTTCCTTCGTCTTTATTGGTTCTTTGGTGTGTTGGGCTTCAGCCAACCTTTGCGACTGAGTAAACATCGCTCAAATTGTTGCAGGTATCTCGCTGGTATTTTCCCATTCTTTGTCGTCCTCTGTCTTTGCAAACAGGGAGGCAATCGTTCTGGCTGTCCATTCTTCGGGTACGTCTGGGCGCTCTTTATCATCTTCCGTGAATAATTTATTGGGGAGTGGTCTCTCCATTCAGCGATGTTTGACCGGTTGTCTACTTCCCGCTATCTTTTCCACTGGCTGGGGTATCCCCCTTCGTCTCATTCTTGCTTCAGACTCGATTTTCGGGGCAATTCCCTTTATGTTGCAATCAGGGGGGCATCTCGTCATTTCAATGAGTTCCTCGTTCCAGTCGATTTCGGGGTTATGTTTCTTCAGCCAGTCAGTCCCTAGGATCACGTCACTATCTCCGATATCAGCGATATAGAATTCGGCCAGTTCGGTATAAAGGGCACACACACGCGGCAGATAAGACCACTATATACTAATAGGTCCTGATCTGAGTTCTAAGCTCCAAAGACGCGCGAATGCGATATCAAAGGTGCGGGAATTCGTGGATACGGCGTTGATCAAAGGTTCCGCTCTTAGCCTAGTATGCAGTAAAGGCAAGAATAAATCTAGTTCAACTCCAAGAATAAAGGTTCCAACACAGGCAGTTCTCAAGCACTGTGACAGTTCCGAAGTCTAGGGTTCGTGTTTTGTATGG
>JANHQD010001932.1:0-18272 GCA_024721195.1 Marasmius sp. AFHP31
GTAATTGTTGTATGTCAAAGAACAAAGAGAACGATGGAAACAATAGATGGAATCAGTTGTGAAGGTGATGTGAGAGAACAAGGAGAACAAAGGGGACAATAGATGGGATCAGTTATGAAGGCGATGTGAAAGAACAAGAAAGGAAATGATGGGAATGATGTAGAAAGGGGAACTGGGTATCTAGTGGGCATCAAAGTATCAAACAGGCGCTGAAAGGGGAATGGGCGCTAAAAAAGGAAAAGATAGGGGGGAAAAGCGGCACTTCATGACAGTCATAGTCTTCTGAGATTGGGAGGTCTGTGATGAAGTCTGCTGTGATGATTTGAAATGGTCGAGTGAGGGTTTCGTTGGGGACTAAAGGAACATGAGCTGGGTTGTTCGTTGGCTTCGTAAGTTGGCAGGTTGCACATCCGTCGACATAGTCTCGTACAAAGACTGACATCCCGGGCCACCAGGAGTCTCTGCCTAGGAGTTCATAAGTTTTGAAACGTCCAGGATGTCCTGCTAATGGGTCGTCACAATGCAACCGGACTAGATCTCGTCGGATGTCATTGTCCGGTGGTACGTGTATCTTTCCACGGAACAGGACAATCCTGTCCTCGTAGTTCCATTCTTCAAGGTTTTTTACAAGCGTTCTTGGTCCATTGTGTAGAAGGACGTCGAGTGCATTGTGAACCTCTAAGTCCCGGCGAGGAGAGTCTTTGATCTTCTGTATGATGTCTGAATGTCCTGTTGTAAATGCTACTCCTTTTCGAAGGGCTCTGATGCGGAAGAAGGTGGGGTTTAGCAGTACTCGATCCTTGTTGTCGTCCTCTGTCCCAATCTTGTGGTCCGCTCTCCGTGACAGAGGGTCGCTCTTGTTGGAAATGCCAGGTTTGTGAATCAGTTAAAAGTCAAAACGGGTCAAAAGCAAGGCCCATCGGGCCTGTCGTCGGTTTAAGTTCTTTGCTGTCCGGAAATATTCTAGATTCTTGTGGTCGGTCCAGATCTCAATTCGTATTGGTGCCCCTTCTAAGTAATGTCTCCAAGCTTCCAACGCACGGATGATTGCTAGAAGTTCCTTGTCGTGGATCTTGTAATTGCGTTCAGCTTCTGAAAGGGACTTCGAGAGATATGCAACTGGGTGCCATTTTTCGTCTTTCCCCTTCTGAGATAAGATTCCTTCTGCTCCACTGTCGAGAAGGGCCTTTGCGTTGACTTTTCGTCCTGTAACTTTTCTAATGAACTTTACCCCAATAACGATTGATGGAGTTCGTTCGTTCCGTGTGAGCGATGGAATCCTTATCTCACTCAGTTTCGTAGTGATGAAAGGCGTGTATTGATCTGGCAAGTTACTGATACGTGTATTTACAACTCCACCTGGCAACGCGGCAGGAGAGTGAGTCAAAAATCCTTCTTTGAGAAAACGGAGGCTAGGGCAGCATGTTGTTCAGGAGTAAGGGCAGCGAGTGCTCTAGCAGCAATGGAGATGGCATCGTCCGTGGTAGCCGGCGTGGTTGAGGCAGGGGAATCAGAAGTGGAACCAGCGGTCGGGGCAGATGCTGTGGTTGCCCGGACGTTTTGAGTGGTGGTCTGTCGCCAGTTCCCAGAAGTAGAGGCCGCCAAAGTCAATGCCTTTTTCTTTGAGCAATCTGGTGAATTGCACATGTGACCCTTTTGCCCGCAGTCAAAGCATTGTCCTTCCTTCATGTACGTTGCGTATTCTTCCGGAGTAAGTCTTCCTCCAGGCATGGACGCCGTGTTTCTAGAGGTATTGGTGGCTCTGATCGTTGTGGTGGTAGTGGTACTATTGGTGGTTGTCAGCTTTCGACGCCCCCATGCCTTTTCCTCGGCCTTTGAGCGTACCCAGTCATTGTACTTTCGTACGGCTGCCTTTTGCCATCCTTCGAAGGTCGTGGGTATCACTTCGAACTTATCAATGGTAGCCTTCAAAGCTGGGTTAATACCCTGTTTGTAGAACAACTTGAGACCTGCATTGTTGTGTTCTGAGTCTCTGGCTAATTCATTGAAGGCTTTATTGAACTCGTTGATGTCCGCCAAATCTCCTGTTTGTCAAAGGGAATCTAGCTTTCGTTCTGCTGTCCCTTCCCGGTCGTGAGGTTCGAAATCCTCTCTGAGCCAGCGGCGAAGGTCTCCCCAGGTTTTCCATCTCCATTCATCAAAGTTTTTGTTCGCGTAGTCATCTTCTATCTCTTTGCTTCGGTGACATGCCCAAACATGTTTGATAAACGACAAAAGGAGGTCGGTTTTGTTGGATGCGCTCGAATAGATTGCTTCGTTGAGACGGAGGTACCTTCCGAATTCCATCAGGAAGTCTTCTACTTTCTCTCTTTCTCCAGTGAATACGTCTGGTTTCCTTCCCCTTTCTTTGAAGCTCGGGGGTTTCTTAACGCTGGCAGACCTTCAGCTATCACTGCCCCTTCCATTATCGCTGCCCTGTTCACCATCTGACCCGGCCGGATCATCTGGTGGTGTACCAGGGCGCGGTGGTTCATCTCCTCCGGGTGCAACTCTTCCCTTCCCCTTCTGGGTTTCCGTTTTTGTTTCTATCTTTGTCTCCGTCTTTGTTGATGACATGTTGGATGGACCGGCGGGTGTTCCTTCTGGTGCTGGGTCTTTGATTTCAATAGTATCCCCTTCTGCTATTGTTTGTGGGTCGTATGGGATGGTGAGGGGTAGTGATCCGTCTAATATTCCTTCGTCGAGGAGGATGGTTTTGTTGTTCTTTGCGAAGTATGCCCACCGGTGTTCGTCTGTTTTGCCACAGTATATCCAATATACTTTTACACCTAATCCTCTGGGTCCTTCTTGACACAGGTAATAGTGTCCATTGATGAGTTTGATTCGTTCAGGTAGGGTGATCGCTGTTGTTGCCCTTCCTGCTGGGGTCCCTACTCACGAAGGGTCTTTCAAGTCGAGGGGTGGGAGGTCCTCAATGGTGGGCAACGTTTAGTAGGCAATATAGATGTGGGCGTTGTAGTTCTTGAGGTGATTGGTTCCTCGGGGGAAGTCGTCTTCAGCAACTACTCGGCCGTAAACGAGGTTTTGGCCCGTTACGTGGAACTGGGTGATGGGTACTTTCTTCGAGACGTGGATTTCGATGCAGTCTTCCTCGAGGTTGTGGACGACCTGGATGAGGACGTATTTGCTGTGATGTGTGTCGTACGTTGGTGCTTTGTTCCACCAGATGGCGTGGTGTAGACGCAACCACTTGTTGTGTAAGTACTGGGGGTTTTCTGGGACGATCTTTGAGACGAAGGATTCGAGTCTGAGATTTGTTGTTTCATCGGGTCTGATGAATCGGATTGGGTAGAAGTATTCACGGGGTCTGAGGGGTTCTGGTTCGTATATGAACTCAATCTGGAGGTTCTGGGACGCCAGTATGGTCGTCGTTCTGGGGTTCAGTGTTTCTTGGTCTGTTCAAGAGTGAGGTGAGGGTAAGAGAGCTTAACCAAGTGTCAGGAAGGCGACTGCAGTTGCCCCTCAAGTCACTCAATCAAGTCTGTTCTGCTGTGTTCACTATGGATTGACCAAGTGGTTAAGCTAAGGAAACATACTGTACAAGGTAGGTCTTATATACTAAGTTACAGATCAGAATGAGTCATCAAGTGTCCGTACGAGTCGGCGAGGAGGAGTCAGGGATGGATGGTTCTGGGATTGTGAGTCGGGCTGCTGAGTCACAAGTGGTGAGTCGTAGGCGGTAACAAGCCTGCTGGGTTGTGGTGGATGATTATGAGTCGGCCCGTTTGAGTCATGGAGTTGAGTCAGACATCTTGGGGAAATGGGGTGAGTCGAGATGGTGGTTTAGCGCTCAATGTGGACTTGGGCGCTTGTTGGGGAAATTTAGGAGGAATCATGACAGAAACAATAGATGGAATCAGATGTGAGAATGATGTGAAAGAACAAGGAGAACAAAGGGAACAATAGATGGGATCAGTTATGAAGACGATGTGAAAGAACAAGGAAGGGAATGATGGGAGTGACGTGGATAGGGGAACTGGGTACCTGGTAGGCATCAAAGTATCAAACAGGTGCTAAAAGGGGAATGGGTGCTAAGAAAGGGAAAAGATAGGGGGAAAAGCGGCACTTCATGACAGGGACTTTGTTCACCCCGTCTGTGTAGTGTTGCCAACGGGTGGGTTGGGTTCGGCACGGGTCAGTTGCCGGCGGTTTGGGTTTTGCCGGTTTGAAACCCGTTTAGATGGCCCCGGTCTGGGTTTGAACTGAGCCAACCTGGTCAACCGCGGTTTAAACCAAGTTTTCCTACATTTTTTCCCCATATTTTTTTGCTCCCCCCAGTGCATCTCCTATGGCTGTCAGCAACAGTTTGCCACACCATCCAAAACTCGCAACATGAGCTTTGCTATAATGCCATTCTATTTGGCTAATCATGAATCCCCGAAAATTATTCACATGGCAGAATGATCTGTTTACAACCAAACTTACCCATGTGGTGAGAACTCAATTGCCATTTGTGTTTGTGAGTTGTTGTTCAATGTTCAATGTTCAACTCCACTGACAACCATGGTCTACCAAGACTTCTTAAGCTTCAAGAATGAGTTGGATGACATGTGAAGTGACCTTGCAGCCAAAAAAAAAAATACATCTTGGGCAGTTTGAACCGGTTGATCGCAGTTTAAACTGGGCCAAACCCAGTTTTTGGTCCCGGTTTGGCGAAACCAGCAATATATCGCAGTTCAGTCTGGTTTGAACCTAAGTGGCAAAACTCACAGTTCAACCCAGCTGGTGGCAACACTACGTCTGCGCCATAAGGTCTTGTCACCCTCCAAATAGCTGCCACATGGTAACTGGAGGGCTTGTGGAGGGTTGTATGGTCAAGTAAATCATATTCTTTTATCTTCAGCAGCCATTTTCATATTTATAATGACTTGATACTCTTTGTTCCCCTTTATGTTTCTTGCATTGTTCTCTTTCTTGAATGTCTACAGATGTTGGCTTCTTCCCTGCAAGTGGGAATTACTTGCAGAAACTGTACAGTCCCGTGAATCTGTGTACGGTGCTTTGTAGCCTGTCAAATCCAGCTTCCCTGCTCATTACCACCAATCTCCCCGACACATAAGGTGTTCTAAGTCTTAAGTTTTACTCTATGAAGCCTCTCCCCAAGTTAGAATAAGGCACGACACGTTGTGACCACAAGGTATGTGTGAACTCATTACGTGTACTGTTGACCTCTGCAGCCTCGAATTTACCCCACGACCCTCGGTGCTTGTGCCACTATTCCAAATCTGACCTTCCAACCGTCAACTTATTCTTCTTCACTGTCAAAACTGAGAGAACAGACAAGGGAGCTCCCCAGCAAAAACAGCGTCAGCAAAGGGTTTCTTACTGATCAGCCGTGCTGTGGGGTATGGCTCATCTGTGTGTGCCAGCTGCAGGGTCAGGGATCCACTGGGTGTTTGTAAATAAACTATGCAGGATTCTATATCTAGGCTCACAATCATTCAAAGGCAGTCGACGTATGAGGTCTCTTGGATCAATCAAGATAACCTACACTGGATTAAAGTAACCATAATGCATGTGGATTATGAAAAGATTTATGGGAGTTTTTTTGTTAATTTTTTTTACAGTAGCACATGAGACTTATGTTAAAATTGTGAGAACTTGATGAGAAAAAAATTTCAAGCTAATCCATCATGTAATCTCACAATAAAGTAGACACATTATGTTAAAGTAGACCCTCCAGATTCTAGTGTATTTCATGAGTTGCAAGGGAGGGTCTTGAGTTAGCATAATATCAATATAAAACCTGTGTGAATCATGAAGAAATTACAGTAACCTGCTTCACTACATGATGCCTGCCCTTCAGGGGAGTTTTGGGTTAAATCAAAATATTTACATTATGTTGAAAGTTCTATAGAATTATGAATTGTAGAATTGGACAAACAGCAGCTTATAAAGGTCTATTATAGAACACATTATCCAGAAGGGATGACTGCTTGAGTTTCAAATAATTTCAGCGTAATGTGAATGTATTACATTGACATTATGGAAACTGAACTTCAGCATTATGCAAATGAATTATCATGAAGCCATCAAAAATAATACTTAGGAGCATTATACTAAAGCCCATTATAGTATTCTCAGTACTGCATAGGGATTAGCATGGGGTAGGCAGGGGGATGTGGGGTGTGGGGAAAACCCCACTGCAGGACGGGGTACAGGACTGAGTTTTGACCCTGCCCAAAATTCCTGCCTTTACCTGGCAGAGTATATGTTGTTCAAATTGGCCTGATTCAGGATTTCAAGTGGTATGTTCATTGTATTTCATGTAAATACCTTATTTACAATTGTAATCAATCCAATATATCAACTATAGATAGCTATAATATTGTATGAAAACACTCTATGTAAGGTAGAAGGTGGGGACCGCAGCAGGCTGGTGGGGTGGACCCTGGCACAGGACAGGGTACAGGAAAGCCAAAAACCCTATGGGTTACCCTGTGCTGATCCCTAGTACTACATTGTTTGCCCTCCTGTCCTTTCACTTCAGTTATGGACTGACCATCACTGTGTAAGCACATGTTTGTCACATGAGGATATATATTCTCTGGATCTCCACATATGTGAGTATCTATGTCCCCCAAGTGATTCTGCAAATATGCAAAGACATATGTAGGCACATACATGGGGATACATGTTCAAAGCTATTCCAGACATATGTAGTGTTACCAACGGCTCAGCTCAAGCCATGGCTGAGCCGTCTCCAAGCCAAGCCAAGCCGAGCCATGGCAAAAAACAGCTCAAATGGAGCTGGTCAACGGCTCCAGCTTGGTCCAGCTCAGGAACCGGCTCAGCCGGCTTTGAGCCGTCACTTTTTTCTCTAATTTTTTTTGCCTCCCAACTATTCTAATTCATTGTATTTATGTATTTTATCAATCTGGTATCATAATTATCACTGTATAGAGTGTACAACATGAGTGCTTTAGGTCAAATGTGAAATGTATGCAGAAAGTGCCTGCCTATTTCCTAACCCTAACCCAAAAATAGCAGGTGCTGATATTTTTGATGGCTGTCTGACAGCAACGACGACCAAAATTGTTGCACAACATGAATTTTTACACACCCCAGAATACATAAGCACCATGCTTAAGATGCCTGACAGCATATAAAACAAGTACAATTTCAATATTTTTTGACTGGCTCAAGCCGCGGCTGAGCCAGCTCCAAGCCGGACCAAGCTGAGCCGCACGTGACTAACGGCTCAGGGAGCCACTTTGGAGCCGGACCGTTGGAGCCAAGCCGGAGCCAGACCGGACCAGCCGTTGGTAACACTAGACATATGTATAGACATATGTAAAGACATACATGAGCTCATATGTGGACATATATATATGCCTTCTGAGTGATTTGTGACATATGTAGAGGCATATGTAGGCACAGATGTAGGGATATATGTGGAGATATGTCCTCCAGGCAATTCCAGACATATGCAGAGACATATGTGAGCACATATGTGGAGATATATGTCCCCCAGCCTGATTCTGTACATACACATATGTCCATTATGTAAATATATATATCCCCATAGTCCCTCTTAGCATATGTCTCGACATATGTGGGCAATCAATGTAGGGGTATAAGCTGTCCAAAGAATCCTGAACATATGTGGAGGCATGTATGGGTACATGCATGGGTATGTACGTAGAGATATATATTCCAAGAGCAATTCTGAATGTATGTCCTATTAGTCGTCCTTGACCTAGGTCTCTACATATGTCTCTGCATATGTCCAGAGCTGATCAGAGGACATATATCCCTACATATGTGCTCACATATGTCTTCACACACATTAAGAGGGGCTGTAAGAACTTATCTGTTGCGAGTTGCCCCACTGTTCCTCTTGTTTCCTTGGTCCCTTGATCATTTCCCTTGATTTCCCTTCAATTCCACTTCATTCCATGTCCCTAGTATCACATTATGACTTTTTTGATGGTTCAGACCATTTCATACCTTGTGTTCATCATTCCATATAATTCCCATCATGGTATTGCTGTACTTGACATCCCTTGATTGTTCATCAGATTCTACCTGTCCCCTTTGATGTTTCACATTGTTCTTCATTGTTCTTTCATCTTACTATACTTGGTTTTGTTCCCATGACTCAGTATGCTGTACAACTGTCATATATACTCATGGACACCTGTAGATAGTTCCCCAGCTTGTCCACTTTGTCTCCACACCCTGTTCCTAGTTGTAAGGGACCTTCATTTTTCTGCCCAAACAAACATGACCTCTGGCACTCCTAGAAGGCCTTACTTCCTATGGAGATGTGGAGATACAAACTGCACTAGAAAATCCACAACACAATACAATGGGTGCCCAAAGCACCACCACCCAAGGTTTGGTGCCTAATGACCCAATCCATCGATCAAAGCACATTCTCCATGTTCAATTATCCCAAACCCTCCTTTCGACCCAATGCATTGTTGCCTTCATCAATATCCTCATACAAGTCCATTCCACGATCATCTAAACCTCCTGTCTCATCCTTCTATTGTTCCCATGTCTGTCCTGATTCACACACTCTGTCTGCTCTAATCTCCATGTCATCCTATCTGATGTTCCACCTATCATATCCTACCATGACATCGATATTCCATGTCCTCCGAATTGTACCAATCTCATTCTATCCTTTCCGCATCCATCCTGGCACATGTTACAACTTCATCTCACATTGTCTGTGTCCAACCTCCAATGGCCTTTCACAAATTTCACTATTTTCTCAAGGACTACACATGAACTACTGTACCATATGCTACTATACAATTCCAGTTCAGATCATGATGACGTTCTTTCAAACCTATATAAGCTAGATACTCGAGAGCATGTACAATAGTTTCCGTCTATTGTTAATGTCGTTTTACAAGCTACAAGCTACTGTCTGTCCTAAAGCGCTAGACGCTAGGACTACAGAAGCAACGGCGGTGGAAGTCGGCTAGCAGAAGCGACGACAGAGACAACAGAGACAGCGAGCAGAGGGCAAGAGCAGGTAGATGACTGGTCCCGATGACAAGTTAGATATATTGAAAGTAAAGAGAAACGAAGTTAGCTACTCACCTGGTCCCAATGACAAGAGGTCAAGATGAGGGACCAGGTGTAAACTGTCTAGCTTATATACTGGGGTATGAGTCGTGCGAGAATAATAAAAGATAATAGGGAACAAGGAAAGAACAATAGTAGTCCAGGTATGGAATAAGAACGAGTCCGGAACGAGTAACTGTTGTGTATAAAAGAACAAAGAGAACAAAGGAAACAATGGATAGGATGGGTTGTGAAGACGATTGTGAAAGAACAAGGATGAGGAAGGAAATGATGGGAATGATGAAGAGAGGGGAACCGGGTATCTGGTAGGCATCAAAGTAACAAATGGGCGTCAAAGTGACAAACAGGCGCTGAAAGGGGAATGGGCGCTAAGAAAGGAAAAAGATAGGGGAAAAGCGGCACTTCATGACACTGTCTGGTGTGTTTCACAACTCAAGTGTCAGACTAACCTTTCTGTTTTGTTGTCTTAGGTCTTTGGTAAAGCTATTTCATGATTAAAAACCCGGAAAAACACACCTGATATCACTGATCTCAGGTGTCCGTGTTGTGTGTAGGAAGGAATCATACATTTGAACCAGTCAGAGGCCCTGCTGTGTTCAGGTGTTTATTCATTTTTCTGCGTTCTTTTTTCTTAGTTTCCTTTCTGGGTTGACATAGAAAAGAGGCCTGTTACACTAGTGTTGGATGTTCTACACAATGCAAGACCTTCTATCCTTGAATCCATGACCCAGATAGGTGGCCTGAGAGGCCTTAGACCTTAGCCTTGTTCCTGACATTATCCCTCTACATATGTGCCCACATACATCTCCACATATGTCCAGAATTGGTTAGGGAGCATATGTCCCTACATAAGTGTTCACATATATGGGAATGTATGTCCTCTAAGCAATTTTGGACATATGTAGAGACATATGTAGGTACATATATAGACATATATGTTCTCTGATGCCCCTTAGCTTGTTGGCGCTATGTATTCACTGGCTCTGGAGACTGTCATTTAGAAGGTTAAGTCTGAGCTGGACAACCGTTGGGAAGACATGCACATGGACTCAGCTCATGCAAAGCATGGATCAGCATCTAGTGTAGGTATATATGTGATGGTATACATTCCCCAAGTGATTCTACATACATGCCCATGCATTCTCTCTATATGTCCAGGATCACCTGGGGACAAATATTGTAACATGTGTGCCTACATATGTCTGGAATCACTCAGAGGACATATATCATGACATAGTTCACATATGTCTTCCTATATGTCCTCTGAGTGATTCAAGAGATATGTGGAGACCTATGTGAGCACATATAAAGGGATTTATGTTGTCTAGACAATCCTAGACATATGCAGAAACATAGGTGGGCATGTATGGCCTCCAAGCAGCTCTGGACATATGGAGAGAAGTATGTACAGACATACATGGATATATATGTGACAATATATGTCCTCTGAGTAATTCTGGACATATGCAGAGACATATGTAGGGGAGCTCTTCAAGCTGTTCTTCTGAGATACCAGGCTGATCAGGGTTGTCATGCTGGAAGTCCTGAATCATCTCTAAGGCGTTGATCATCCCGTTGAGCTTTACCCAACCATACTCACTGGTGTTGAAACCTTTCCAAGCCATAAACCATTGTGGTTTCCAGGGTCTAGATCCCAGGATCCATCCTGACTTGATGATTCTGTCGAGCTCCTATTCCTCCTCTTCACTGATGAGAATAGGAAGTTGCTCATCAGGAGGTCTGAGCAGGAAAGTTCCTTCAACGTGGGGACGAAGGAGGTTGATGTAAAAGATGGGGTGAATTCAGCCCATTTCTTCAGGAAGGCCAAGTTGGTATGCATGGCTGCCAACTTTCTGAAGAATGGTGAAGGGTCCTGTCCACAAGTGGTCAAATTTCTGGGTCTGGGGCTTGGTTGAGATGTTCTTATTGCTTAGCCAAACATGGACTCTGGGTTCCCAATCTGGGGTCTGTTTCCTACAACAGTTGGACTGCTTCTGTTAAATGCAAATAGCCTTCTTCAGTTGTTCCTGAAGGTTTTTCCAGCCACCTATGAACTCTTCAGCTTCTGGGATATCCAAAGTGTCATGAAGTGCCGCTTTTCTCCCCTATCTTCTCCTTTTTTAGTGCCCATTCCCCATTTAGTGCCTACTTGTAACTTTGGCACCTACCAGATGCCTGTTTCCCCTCTCCCACATTATTTCCTCCCACACTGTTGTCTTTCACACCGCCCTCACAACCTATTAATTCAGTTGTTCTTTTTATTCTTTTCCACTCATCAGTTACTCATTCCAGACTCATTATTGTCTTATACCTCAACTACTATTGTTTTCTTATTGTTTCTTATATTCTGCCTCTACTTGTTTACGACTCATATCACAGATCACTGACTGGGCATATCAGCTAGGTAGTTTGCACCTGGTCTCTCATCTTGACCTCTTTTTGTTGGGACCAGGTGAGTAGTTACTTCTGTCTCTCCCTTCATCTGCAATGTATCTGACTTGTTGTTGAGACCAGTTCCTTTATCTGCTCTTGCTCTTTGCTTGTTGCCTCTGCTATCTCTGTGGTTGTCTCCACTAGACAACTCCTACCGTTGCAGTCTCTATATCCAGAGCCTTAGCGTCTAGCACTTTAGGACATGTGAGTTCTTCTGCAGTTGCTTTGAGGCTCAAAATGAACTTCTGTGGCATACAAACACACATTGCTCTTCACATTTCCAAACTTATATTCCTCCTACACACCTATACAAACCCTTATACAAATACCCTCCATGCTTTTGACAAGTGCAGAGCTTAGTGTTACCAACGGCTTGGCTCAAGCTGTGGCTGAGCCATCTCCAAGCCGAGCTGTGGCAAAAGATGGCTCAGATAGAGCTGGTCAACGGCTCCAGCTCTGTCCGGCTCAGCCAGCTTTGAGCCGTCACTTCTTTTCTAAATTTTTTTTGCCTCCCAACTATTCTAATTCATTGTATTTATGTATTTTATCAATCTGGTATTATAATTATCACTGTATGGAGTGTACAACATGAGTGCTTTAGGCCAAATGTCAAATGTATGCAGATAAGTGCCTGCCCATTTCCTAACCCTAACCCATAAATATCTGGCCAGATATTTTTCAGCAACAACGACAATGGCAACAATGACCACCAACACACCAAGGTTTCATTTTTTACATCATATAGTCCACAGGTACCCTTCATTTGATTTTTAGCAACATGCTGACCATATTCAATTTTTACAAGATTTCAACAGCTTGAGCCATGGCTGAGCTGGCTCCAAGCTGAGCTGAGCCAAGCTGCACGTGATTGACAGCTCGGGAAGCCATTGTGAAGCCGGACCGTTGGAGCCGAGCTGGAGCCAAGCTGGACCAGCTGTTGGCAACGCTAGTGGAGCTTCAGTTAGCGCATAGAAGAACCTCTTGTATCGATTTCACTGACTTCGGTGCAGTCTGACTATGTGCAGAACTTTTGATCAATGTAGTGTTGCCATCGGTCAGTCTAGTCCAGTTTTAGTTCAGTTTGAGTGGTTTGGGCCAAACCGGGTTCCTGAACCGGTTCCAGTCCAAGTGGTTCCAGCTTCAGAACCGTTCAAACCGGTCCACTTAAATAACTTTTTTGAAAATTTATGTGTGGCCTTGGAGAATGGCCCTGGGCATATATAGAGTACAGTAGGGCGTTCAAAAGCCCAAGTCACACTTGTGCTACCCCAGGTTTTGGGCCTTTTGGCAGTGAGGCTAAAGTCCTGTAGCACTTTGTGGCAGAGTAATTACATATACTTACAGCTATGAAAGAAACTCTAGGGTAATATTGTGTAACTCCAGGAATCTGATCTGTTTATATGCCAAATAGTATCACGTGTGGATAACCCAAAAATGGAATATGATCTGTCAAATTATTTGACCGTTTGTGTTGAGCCTTTACTCAACACAATAGTCTACAAATACTATTCTCCCACCATGAAACAATTCATTTTCAAGGCCTCGTTACACAATAGGCAGCAGGTTGTTGCCTGAAAGCTCAATGTAAGCCAATCAACTGTTAGCAGGGTCAAAACACAGATCCTCAGAGGGGGTGTACCAGCAGGCTCTCAAAGAGGAAGACCGCGTTTTTTGAACGGAATAGACATCATGGTACGCGTTTTCAGCATATCAGCCGATTGAGATCTGATGTAAGGGTTGTGATTTCTGGGCACGAATCCAGTCGCAGAGGGAAGAAAGTGACATGAAGATGAGGGGAATGATAGTAGAAATGATGGATAGCCAATAAAACCACAAAGCCTTGGGGTCCTTGACTGGGTTGGCGGAAACTTGTATTCTGGACTCAGGACCACCTGAACAAGAGTGCAAGGGAAGTGAAGAGAGGGAAGTGACAACTACAAGCTCCTGACAAGTAGCTGAATGATGGAAGGGGAGTACTGTGAGCCTCCAGCAAGCAGTATTATGAGACAAAGGGGTCCTTTGGGTAACGTGGACAGTCATTATTGATCAAGGTTCTATCCAGAGACCTGAATCAACAAAGGGTTGCACCTGTAAGATGTAATGTGCAATTCACAGAGATAGTTAGTATGCCAAAGACTTGAAAGAATACTCAGCTAGTAAGCTTTGATAGACATTTGACTGGATAAGAGACAATACAACCAAACTAAAGTACATGGAGGTTCTACATGTACTTTATATACTGTTCGGGCATGAGAGAACTATAGGTCCATATAGGTAAATTGAAGGGTAAGAAGGTGTATCAGAACGAAATAGAATGAATCAGAAAGTGTAGGAGTCATTCCAGGACCATCAGAATGTGCTGCATGAGGTCCTGATATGAGGAAAGGGATCCTGGAATGAATTGTGATGATCCCGGAAAAAAGCTGTTAGGGTCCTGATGTGAACCATGTGGGTTTCCGGGATAGATCTATGGGGTCCTAGAACAAGTTCATGGGGTCCCAGAGTGAGATGTTGAAGTCCCAGAATGAATGAATAGAGTCCCGGAGTATGCTGGAGGTTGTCTGAGGGACCCGATGTAGGAGTGAGGAGTGGAGAATGGTGAAAAGACATGATGAATGATGGGAATAGAGAGCTGGAAAGATAGATATGAAGGGGGTGTAGAGGGGTACGGAATTGGGTAAAAAGGTAGGGGTCCTGGAAATGAGTTGGCCAGAAATTCAGCCCGTTACATCTGACTGTTGGTGACTCCTAGTTCCTTGAAAGTTGAATTGAGCACACACCCGACCTCTTCCTCACCGAGCTACAAGACCTACTGCCCAAGAACTGGAATGTCACTGTCTTGTGAACCACCATCTCAGCATCACTCAAGAGGCGTGGATTTACACAAAAAAAGGTACACTATGTTGTACTCTATGTATTGCCCAGGTAATCAATGATCTTCACATAAACAGGTTACTCACCCTGCCTGGGAACACAACAAAGATGATAGAGCAAGGTATCTTGCTTGGATCGGTCAAAATTACTGGCACGACCAACTAGTATTTGTTGATGAATCACACTGTAATCACAACACAACAAAACGGGCAATGGCATGGTCAGCAGTGGGAACACAAGTGCGTAGGCGAGATTACTTTGTTCACAGTCAAAGGTATGGACTCACATACATATCATCCACTCTCTTTACACTGACAAATTGTTAGGTTCTCGATCCTACCAGTGCTGTCAGTTGATTGTACAGTCGAATACATCATATGGGATATGGTATTTTGGGATATTCCATATGGCAGGAAGGGTTTGGGGAGGAACCAAACTCAAAATACCCCTTTAAGATGCTGTCATATGCAATATCCATGAGATTTTGGCTTCCCTGACCATATTCCACATGAAATAATTGACTGTACACCTCTCCAAACCCCTCCCACCATATAGAATAACCAAAATACTGTATTCCATATGACATGTTCGACTGTATTCTACATATGGACATTTGAGAAGAATCATACACGACAAACACATTCAATGCTTTCATTGACATCCTCCTCGACAACATAAACCCTTTCCTTATGAAAAACTCTGTGATTATTATGGATAATGCTAGTATCCACAAGTTGGATGAGCTGAGAGCATTGGTTGAAGGCCGGTGAGTTATCTTATTCTGTTGATGTGCGCAGCTTACAGTACGTTACATTCAGTGGTATGCGGCTTGAGTATCTACCCCCATATTTGCCAGATTTGAACCCCATTGAGGAAGCATTCTCGGCCATAAAAGCGTGGATACGGGGGAACCGTGATTATGCATGCATGGAGATGGAGGACTATCCTGGCACAGACCCATACACCATGTTATGGACTGCTGTTTTCGACACAGTAACTATGGCTAAGGCATCGGCATGGTTTCGCGACTCAGGCTATTTGTCATGAATGATGCTCAACAACTGCTATTCTGCTTGCTAATCTACTCTAGGCCATCGTGGATGGTGTACAAAGTGTTCTATGGTATATACTTGAAATATAGAATATCAATACATAGATACATTGGAAGGATAATCAACTGAACACATCAAAAAGACTCGTAATACAATGTTTGCAATAGTGCTAGAGGATACAGATGCCCAAGAAAGACCAAGAAGTACCAAGAAAAGACCAAGAAATCAACGTAAAAATACATACAGATACCAAAATTAGTTCTCTTTCTCCTCCTTGACACATATGGGGGGTGCTTTTGCCTTCCCTTTGAAGTGGAGAGAAAGTGTTGTAGCGTGGTTCATGATGAGGGAAGCGGCTTCAGAAGGAATGTGAACAACATCCTCCAGGAATCCGGGGGCAAGCTGGGCAATGTCATCAACACTGTGTAGATTCCATTGCACAAGCTCATCCTCAAAATCAAGGAAGCGAAGGCTTTGAAGAAGGGAGTAGAGTCTGGTGAGGAGGTCACTGACCTCAGGATAGGAAGAGACAGAGGGGGTATAGGAGTCATCGTCTGACTCGGTCAAGTCAATGACATTGGTCAGCTGTCCTAAAGTGCTAGACGCTAGGACTATAGAAACAACGGCGATGGAAGTTGACTAGCAGAGACAACGACAGAGATGACAGAGACAGCGAGCAGAGAGCGAGAGCAGGTAGATAACTGGTCCCAATGACAAGTTAGATATATTGAAGATAAAGAGAAGCGAAGTTAACTACTCACCTGGTCCCAATGACAAGAGGTCAAGATGAGGGACCAGGTGTAGACTGCCTAGCTTATATACTGGAATATGAGTCGTGCGAGAATAAAGAAAGATAATAGGGAACAAGGAAAGAACAATAGTAGTCCAGATATAGAATAAGAACGAGTCCGGAACAAGTGACTGTTGTATATACAAGAACAAAGAGAACAAAGGAAACAATGGATGGGATAGGTTGTGAAAACAATGTGAAAGAACAAGGATGGGAAAGGAAATGATGGGAATGATGGGAGGAGGGGAACCGGGTATCTGGTAGGCGTCAAAGTAACAAATGGGCGTCAAAGTGACAATCAGGCGCCGAAAGGGGAATGGGCGCTAAGAAAGGAAAAGATAGAGGAAAAGCGGCACTTCATGACATCAGCAATAAGTGGGATGGCTGATTGGTTGCTTGTGCTGTGCAATCTGCTAGCACAGTATGGGCTGGTGACGTAGAGGCAGCGGTATTCTGCACAGAAGGGCCAGCAGGAGACGTAACCCGGATATCGTCGAGATGTACATGGACTGCCGGTGGAGGAGGGGGTTGTAGGCCTGAAGATGAGGGAGGTGGGTGTCAATGCCTTCTAGTTTGTCTGCTTTCCGCTTGCAGCCCTTGCATGTATGGCCATGACAATGTTGTCGCTGCACCCAGTCCAGATTTGTGAGTGAGATATTCTTTCAAGTACTAAGGAAAGAGGAATAAAACTCACGAGATTGTAAATTTCAAGGATCACAGGGCAAGTATGAGCTCGACGCATACTGCCCAGGGTCCAGTCAATTGCAGTACAGTATGCGGTCTCATCCAAAAGCTGATTGACTGGATCTCTGACCTGGTCACCAGAAAGCTTGTATTCAAGCTGCACATCTGTCACGTCGAGACCAAGTCGGCCACAAATGCGAGCCATGAAATCACTGAACGAGAGATGTGCCAGGACTTGAGTCTGGATACGTGTTCCATTTTGCTGGGGTAAGGATACGCTAATCATTGTATCTGGCGTGACTGAATCAGTAATGTCCGTATAATTTGGGGCTGAAAAACTCACTATCCAGTTGTGTTGGTGGCTGCAACGGCTGTGATGTATTCTGGGCTGCAGGTACATGTTGACCGTAAGGAGCGTGACCAGAAGCAGCGGAAAAGGCAGGAAGTGGAGGTGCTACAACCTGTGAGGGAAGAGAGTATGGCGGTGGGGGTGCATTTTGTGGGTTTTGAGTAGTGTAGGGAAGAGGAGGAGGTAGTGGTGTGGGAAGTCTAAATCCAGGTTTTGTTGAGTGAATGGAGGGGTGGGTATGCAAGACTGTGAAGGAGGAGGCAAAGGTGAGGAAGATGAAGTTGGTGAAGGACTGTGATGTGCTTGCAAGAAAGAAGTAGTAGGATGATAATGAGGTTGCTGAGATGATGATGAATGCTGGCTTGGTGCGGTTTGTTGGTGCTGCTGAGCCAGGATGCCTGTGCCGGCTCTGTGAATATAGGGATGGGTGGGTGTTATGCCAAGCCAGTAAGAAGCTTGAGGAGCTCGGCGTTGAAGGTGTTCGAGATCCTCCTTGGAGAACTGATTTGGATTGCAGTTAGACATGAGGGAAACACAGAGAAAAGACTGCCCTCTGTCATGAAGTGCCGCTTTTTCCCCTATCTTTTCCTTTCTTAGCGCCCATTCCCCTTTCAGCACCTGTTTGATACTTTGATGCCCACTAGATACCCAGTTCCCCTTTCCACATCATTCCCATCATTTCCTTCCTTGTTCTTTCACATCGTCTTCATAACTGATCCCATCTATTGTTCCCTTTGTTCTCCTTGTTCTCTCACATCACCTTCACAACTGATTCCATCTATTGTTTCCATCGTTCTCTTTGTTCTTTGACATACAACAGTTACTCGTTCCGGACTCGTTCTTATTCTATACCTGGACTACTATTGTTCTCCCCTTGTTCCCTATTATCTTTCTTCATTCTCGCACAACTCACCTTCTAGTATATAAGCTAGGTAGTTTGCACCTGGTCCCTCATCTTGACCTCTTGTCGTTGGGACCAGGTGAGTAGTACTTTTGTTTTCTCCTTCATCTACAATATATCTAACTT
>JANHQD010001933.1:0-17946 GCA_024721195.1 Marasmius sp. AFHP31
TTGACTTGAGAAACTTATTGAACTTATTTGGTATCCAACTACGCCGATTGGCAAGGCTAGTTGAACCTCCGAGGCGTTTGAGCTAAGGAGTTCGTTCCATTGACCGATTGGCAAGGTCTTTGGTTTGGGTAGACCACTTGGGGTCATTATTGTTACTTGGGTATTTGAACTTTGGGTATTCTGAACACTTAGGGGTTCTTCTGCAGTTGCTTTGAGGCTCAGAACGAACTTACGCAGCACACACACATCGCTCTTCACATATACGAGCTATATTCCCTCCTACCAACCTACACACACACATATACACACTCCCTCCGAGCTTTAGACAAGTGCGGAGCTTCGCTTAGTTCGTAGAAGAACTTCTTGTATCGATTTCATCAGCTTTGGTGCAGTCTGACTAAGAGCGGAACCTTTGATCAACGCCGATCCACGTTTCCCGCGCCTTTCAGCTACATCCAGTGTTGGGGAGATTTGGCTATATTAGTTAGGTTTTATTTACACCGGCGTGTGGCGCATCTATACCGGCAACCCCAACAAAGATTTCTTTGACGAATACGGCATCATGATGCACACGATCGCTGCTTCACCAACAAAGATCCACCATCTCGTCGCCCGTATGTTTCAGCTTGGGGTCGCAGGACATTGTGAAGGGTCCTTCGACGAGCTAAGTTTTGAACACTTCTCCTCTTCTGGCGGAGCGGAGGCTGCAGATGGTATCCAAGCCCTCTTCGCTCCCTTGTCGCCAGATCTTAAAGCGGACAAGGTCTATGGGTCGCTTAGGGACCAAGTGGCGGCTATCAATGACAGGGGGCAACCGCAACCTGAATATGCCAAGGGTAGGTTTCTGAAAGATCGGACTCACGACCGATATCCTGTCCATGTCATGGATATGGGTATGGGCGGTGGTGGCAGTCGAGTGCCGTCACCGAATCAGATTGGCCAAGATTCCAAGGTCGGGATGCGCTGGCCCGACACTTCTACTCTCGATGCTGCCGTGAACGGGGCGCCAACCGCCGCCGTCATGTCTGTCTTGTTGAGCTCCTATGCTCAACAATCGATAGAACATCCTGTCGACTATCTGCTGAGTGAGTACAGAAGCGGGCTGCCCACCGAAGAGAAGTACAGAACAGAACTCGAGCAGGGCGGTTTCGAGTCGGAGTGGAAGAACTTTCACGAGAAGCATGCATTTTTATGCCTTTGCGACAAGGTAGCTCTAAACGCTTCCCAGTATGTCTCATACACAGAAGGCGTTTTCCTGAAGCCGACACGCACATTCATCGTGAAGCTGGTGCAAGATCGTGCTCTCGCTGACCGTGATGTTCTGAAGGCTCTCATTGAGTACCACCAGGCCATCAGAAGAATTCCGCCGTTTGAGCCCCCGACTGCCGACCAGTATTTCGAGCGATTTGTCGATTTCACTCCATTTGAAATCGAACGTTGCTGGAACCAGCATCGCGACCAGATCGATACTTGAAAGATTGAAAATCGACAACGAGCGTCGGATAAATCTAGGTGAACAAGTTGACCCTTCTCTCTTCTGCCGCCCCCGTTCTGATCGACCTTTTGCTTGTAGCCGTTTCGAATAATAACACTGTACTCAACGTGAATGACGAAGACTGTGTACTTTTAGATCCTGTAAAAACGAAAAACTCACATATTGCTTTGCACTACATGTACTTACATTGAATGAAGTGACCGTCGTTTCCTACACTGCGAGAACCTGGGTATCGAGTTCAGTGAATTTTCAGAGCCTTGGTGTACAGAAATAGAACTATAGTTTCCCCTCAGTACTCTTCTTGGTTCGCAATTTTATGGCAGTTTGCAGAACATTTGCGTATCTCATCCTACTACGGCTTTAAGCCGTAACTATCGTCACATCAATTCGTTCAACGGATGTGTGAGTTAGCTAGCTATGATGAAACCAGAGAGGAGAACCGGACGAATGATCAGGAGATTGGTTCCGAACAGCTCGTGCGCGCATTAAGGCTTTGGAGTGAAGAACAGCAGGTACTGCCTCTGCGGGCGAGCAAAAGGCACTGTCGCAGGGCTGGGGTGAAGGAAGCCTGGTCCTTAAAGGATATGGTAGTGTCATCAGGATCTCGAAGACGACAAAAATGTTAGGGCAGTGAGATCGGAAGTCTTGTTGGATTCAGCGGACTGGGGCACGTTGAGCAAAGTTCGTACAGCGGGTGCTGGGGTGCTTAGCTTCAAAGTGGTCTGGTCGTTCACGTTCAACGGTGTGGTGCACAGTGAGAATGAAGTCGAATCTGAATTACGACATTGACGAATCCTGGAAAATTGTCCGCACACATCGAGCTGTATCTGGTGGGTGCCTATGGGTGCGAAATATTGGTATTTCGTGATCTTTGCGTGACAGCATCTGCATGCGTCCTGATCAAAGCTGTGTATGCGATGGGAGCGCTAGCTGGGGGTTATGTAAAAGTAACGTGAAAACGTTCGCGATCTATGGCTTGCATCTATAATCAAACACAGTTTTCAGGCTCTAGATTGTACGGTGGGAAAGAGGAGACATTTTCTGAATTCTGCGGCGTGAAGATTGAATAGATTGGGATTCATCACCAGTAATACACTTAGAGTATTCTGAGAGAACACCGATATACCGGCCCTGGACAGGCAGAGACGCTCCTAACAGATGGAGACAAGTGACACACATAAGTAAGATGAAGGACAGACAAGCCGAAGTTGAGGAAAGGGCGTAATAAACATAACACCTACGGGACAGTGGGTCGTCTGGCTCCCAACCGATCCCAAGATCATGTCGGATTCAGATATCGCAAGACCTCCTCAGATACCCCAGTGCCAGCCCCATCGTCAGCCCCATCGCGACCATGCCGACCATGTCCAATCTCACCGTCCATTTACCCAACCGAACGACGGATGAGGAACGTCGTACCAGCCTGAGTACAAGGACCAGAGTGTAGGAACACAGACGGTGGCGATTTGGCGTACCACAATCCACCAACGCTGTGATAATAACGGTGAACGTTTCCGATGCGATTATTATGTGAATAGGAGTTTGTCGTGTTGGTAAAGTTGTGGGGAGGTGTGGAGGGTTTCGTTGTGGTGTAATTTTGACGGGGATGGCTAGGTATCCGTTTCAAATCTCGATTTTATTTTGAACCGACTCGGAAATCACATTCTCGGGCTTGGTTTTGGGTTCTGGATGCGCTGCGGATCGAAATGTAGGTGAGGATGTTGCAAAACAAGCCCGACCGGTGGGGAACGTATTGGAGGGACTCTGCGATGGGCTATTGAGGATAGGAGAACTCGAGTTTGAGTACGTGAAGGATTTGCCCTCGTGAGGGTTCACGGAAGAAGATGTAGAAGATGCCATGGAGTTCATCTCCGACTCCAGGGCGGTCGAAGACGAAGAGATGGCCTCCACTGCGCGCTTGAATATGATCTGTGAGCCCGGATATGCGAGATATACGTCTTTAGAGGACTCAAAGTCTTGTTTCGCCGTTGCGAAGTAATAGTCGGAGAGTACTGAATTGTCCACCCTGGAGTCCGCAATCTCCTATTCTAGGTAAATGCACATCTCTTCCTCCATCTGAATAATTTCCCAAAGTTTGAACATTTGTTATGCGACATTCCACGACTTGTTCGAGTAAGTGTCGTCCCAAATGACCTTGCTGGTATCGTAAATGAGGCTTCAAGCAGCCGGTGACCTGACGAGCCATGCGTCGTTGAGAGCCGGGCTTTAAGTGCAGGAGAAGAACATGCGGGGGGAGGGAGTTTTGTCCGGTAGAGGGCGTAGGCTATGAACTACGGCAGTCTGGGCTGCGGAGAGGTCGACAACGGCGTATATCCCGGGCAAGCAAAGATGTATATGAGTCTGACACTTAGACGAGCGATGCCTTCGTGGTCGTAGTAGGTTGACTGGGATGGCACAGGTTGGTCTGTTCAAATAAAAGACCTTGTGAGGCCGAGATACTTTTAATTGTACTAGAGCACTCACCATAGTTCTATGTATAGTTACAGTGATACGACAGAGAGATCGAAAGGCAAGCTCGAACTTGTTTGAACACGTGTGCGTCGTATAACTAGCCGGGGGTACGACGATGAGGAAGAGGTGGAAATCGACGGACGGTGCTGGTGCCAGTGGTAGTCGTGCACGTGCCTAGGGCTAGGGATTTCAGCGTGTCGCTGTTCGGACATACAGCACTTTTTTCTGGCCACTATCTCGTGCCTGGCCTCTCTCCAACCCACTGCCTATGAGCCTCGGAGGTCTCAATTTCATTGCTTCTGAAACACTTTTGAGCACTTTCAGGTGGGCCATTGCTCCATAACTTCTCTGTCTCTCAAATCCCTTCCCGTTACAGATACACAGACAGTCGCTCTTTTGAAACTCATCCCCGAGTTGACTCTCCTTCGGATAGAAGAATTAGGGCTTCAGAAGGCTGATCTCAACACCATTATTACTAGCGCCTTTCTTCATCACCTTGTGGTCGACTAAGAGAACTACCGGGTGGGACGTCCTGGAACCACTTTCCTCCCCCCCCCCTCCTCACCGACTTGGTGCTCAAAATCAAGGCACAGAGTTTACATGAAGAAGGCTTCTTCGCTGCTGTTGCGTCTCGGTGGGTTCCTGAAGCAGCGTGGGCAAGGGATATCGGGATAGAGTGTCTTCGGCCCGTCGATGTTACTGTGGTGGACAGTAGTGGAGCTCGAGATTCCGATTCCACCCTCAAATCTTAGAGACCGAGATGCTCGGCTACGGCTGAATGTAGCAAGCCAATTTGCGGCGGGATGAAGTAGGAGGGCGGCAGGGGACTCTGGTACTATGTGTTTGCGTGCCCCGATTTGAACAATCTGATTTCCCGATATACACAACATCTGTCGCTATTACATGGAGAACAATAACTTGCTACTCGGGCACTTTCTTCCTCTGCATATTCCGTTGGACAGGAGAAAAATCGCGGAGCTTTGTAGGAAAATACGAGGCATCTCAAAGACTGGAACCGAGCGCAGACAACGGTGTCAACGACTCCCGAGAAACCATTTATACATCGAGTGCGAACTGGTAGGTACCTGTGGGGGCAAGATCGCGATGATTTGGTGACTTTCACTTGACTACATTTGCATGCGTACCAAGTTGAAAGTTGTGGCTATAGATCCAGGGCTGTGGATCCAGTGAGAACAGTCTGTTAAAAGCGACGTAAAGACGTCCGTGGTCTATGACTTGCGCCATAGAACGCAATTCTTAGGTTGAGCTCGTAGTTTTGATGAGTGAGAACGTGCACGTTCAACACTCAATCATGTCCGGACTATGTAGCATGGGTTTTAAATAAATAGATTGTATTTTGAGGGGAAACTACAGCCAGACCGACCCTAGATAGGCACAGAAACTCCTAACTGGTGGAAATTATAGATGAGAAACGAAACATACATAAATAAGAATAAAGATAAACGGCACCGAATCCAAGCAAAGGACGCAGTAACCTTGCAAACCGAGAACACATCAATCTGGACTGGGATCGTCCGACCCAGATGCATGGCGTTCTTTTTTTTTTGTTTTTGTTTTTGTAGGGCAATCGTCCTTTCGATGTCGTATTGAACGCCATCTAGGAACTGCTGTTGTATGTAGAGAAGATCTCTACTCGCCAAAAACCGTAAACGAAAAAGCCTGAACCGTGTTGTGTGACCGTAGGAAGCTCCTCCCGCCCTGTAGGACTCTCAGAAGTCATGGCTTTTCGACCTTGACTTCAATGTCAGCGCTAGCGCGGACGTGGAGGGGCGAGGGCTATCGATATATTCAACCACCCCAACGCCAGCCCCATTGCCAGCCACATTGCGTCCATATCCATTCCCACCATCCATTCACCCCACCGAACGACGAATGAGGAACGTGGTGCATGCTTGAGTGCGGGTACCAGAAAACAGGAACACAAACGGTCACGATTTGGTGGACGAACTTTGTGATACTCCACCGACGTTGCTTGGGTTCGTGATAATGATGATGGTGAACATTCGTGATATTGACATTATGTGAATTGGAATTTGTCGTGGTGGTGGTGTTGTGCGAGTTGGTGTGGATAGTTTCATTGTGATATATCTCTGACGGGGTGTCTCGGTGCTCGTGTTGATTTTGAATTGACTTGGATTTGTTGTTCTCGGGCTGAAGCTTGGAGTTTTGTATCGGAGGATGCGATAGTGTTGGGTGTAGATGTGATGATGGGATCCGCCCCAGGGGTGGCTTTGCCATGACATCGGACGCGCTGAGTCGGCGTGAAAAGTCAGGCGGAGGCAACTGGATCTGTTCACTGTTCACTGGAGGTGTACTGGAGGGTGATGGCCAAAAGTCCTTCAGCACCTCATCGATACCATCGACGAGATGGTACTCTGGCTCGCCCTGCCACACGTTCCTGAGAACTTGGAGGTAGGAGGCAACCTGCTTATTTGACCTGGTAATGCCCTTTTCCTGGAGATAGTCGACCAGATAGTGGTCCCTCCAACGTGAACGACTGCCAGAATTGGTGTCCCAGTGAGAATCCCAGTAGGCTCTGAGGCCATCGACGAAGATGGCTTTGATGTGCTCTGGCCATTCTTCTTCTGAGCCCGAGCCATATTCGAGACGTTTGCGAGTGCTTTTCGTTAGAGACACTGTCTTTGGCGGGGTATGTAACTCGCGCGTGGCAAAGCGCACTCGCTTGACCATGGTTATGCACGAGTCTACAGGAAGGGATTATACGCGCTTATTTCAAGACTATGGACAAGACCCCGGGACCCAGAACAGTGGATGTGCTTCGACCTGCAACCTGCCGATCTCTTGCCGCCCAAGCTGTGCAACACTTATCTTTCCTTATATTTTCCCAACCATCATCTTTCCTGACCTTTCCCCAGCACTTTCCAAGTTGGTTGGAACGTTAGATATCCCATCATATCACTTCTGCAAGTTTCTTGAGCATTCTTAGTTGCGTTCTCAATCACGATATTCACTCTTCGCTCGATTCTCAGATCTCATTCACTGAATCTCAGCCAAGTCAAAACTGGAATTTCTTTCGTTGAGGATCGCGTTTTTCGAACCTCAACAGCACCGAAATTGTTCTATACGACACGTGTGACCTGGTCCCAGGGTTACTTCTGACCGAACGCGTCCCCCATTCCCTTCAATCGAATCTCTCGATTGAACGCCCTATTTCACAGCCCCATCTCAAGCTCTCACCGCAACGTTATCTCCCAATTTCTGTTGGACGCCGAGAAGGAGATCAATGGCTGTTAAATCGAGATGAACAGGATTGTAATGGCTATGCGGCTGTTGGAGAACAAGAAGAAGGGTTTGCAGACAACGGTGAAAAACAGTTCCCTATTGTCACCAGTCCGTCGCCTCCCGACAGAGGTCCTCTCGTATTCTCATTATCGTGCTTCATGAACCGACTGGAACGTACTATGCTCCTCCCGCTCTTCAACTCCTGATGGTGTGGATGCTGGCGAGAGATTGTTGCGTCGAGGTCTAGCATGTGTGGATAGCAGTCGCTTTTGGGAAGGAAAGCTCTCCAAATTGGCGCAGTTGGCTCGGACGTTCATTGAAAACGGCCACGAGTGGGCCGCTTGACTTGGGGCTTGTCGTTGCTGGGACCACGGAGACGGACGTATCGTTCGTCATGTAGATCTGGCTCAGACCAGTATTTGCTCGCTCACAGCACGTTTGTCTGCAGCACCCTGGGCCTATCACCATCTTTCCGAACCGCGATATGACGACCTCAATTTCTTTTCCTCGCCGTCTGTGGCTCTGACGTCTCCGAAAACCTGTACCATCTCGCCCATCGAGAATTTAGCTCTCACGCTGTTGCATCCAAAACCGGCGACAAGGCATAGAAACCTGGATATTCGAAGTGCTGCGGTCAACTCTGTGTTTCAGGTTAGGTGCGAACATCCACTTTCTTCGCAGTTACTGTCCTGAATACTGATGCCATCTTTTCGGTCGTAGCGACGTTGTTGTTTTCGAGTTAGCACCACCCAAACAACTGGGATCTGTCATTACAGCAATCCCCAATCTACCCCATTGTGATTTGAAGAAGACGCCTACGTTGACGGCGTGTTCCATTAGTCTCCACACAATTTCGTGATCGCTTTGGGAAAGACGCGTTGCATAGGGTACCTCTCATTGGGTCACGGGCTGCAATGTATATGAGGGATGAGACAAGTTTTATCCAGGGAGTCATTCCGGTTTGTTTATCAATGGTCTTTTTGCAGTGACTTTCATCGTATAGTTGAGATTACTACTATACCTCACATACTAGTTCTGTACAGTGTATAATATAACCTAGAGACTCTCGATCATACATATATACAATCTACACGCTCACGGCAAACACGCGCGAGTCAGGATGAAGCCATGACTTTACCACGATGCGATCATCCTCCTGACCGCCACTATCCACCGCCAGTGTCACCATCTCAGGAGCCTTCCTGTACGGGCTGCAAGCACGAGACACGTTACAACTCTTACTATCTTGCGGGTATTGACAAAACGTGGGTCCACGAAAGACTTATTTTTCTCTTCGACAACTTAAGAATCGCGTTTCGCGTAGGTTCACTACATTGTTACTTCCAATCTCCATTCACCATGCCTTTTGCGTTGACAAATCGCGTCCCAACACCAACGAAATTCCTTCCTGATGTTCGCAGCCCCCTCACCCCTCTGGACCGACAGACCATCTCTCAATCTCTTCTGGACGCCGAGATAGAGCTAAAGTACTGTCAGGCAGAGATAAATCGTCTCCAGGCGGCAATTCATCTACTCGAGTTGAAAAAGCGCAACCTGAATACATTCCTGAATAAATGCCGTTCTTTGTTGTCGCCCGTCCACCGACTACCACCAGAGGTCCTCATCAATGTGTTCGAATTTTGCTGCGAGGTCAATACCTTGGAACCTTTATCACTCCCTTCCGCTATTCGTATTGCTATGGTGTCTGGGCGGTGGAGAGATGCGGTTCTGTCATCGCCAATATTATGGTCGTCTCTCGAGATCCCTTATGGCTCATGGAACGAACAGTTGGACAGTCTGACTCGTCTGACGGTCTTATACATGAAACGCTCGAAGATCTGCCCCCTCACTCTCGAGATTTCCTTCCCAAATGACCATTATGACCTCGACCCTTTGGCGGTGATTGAGATTCTCTCTCGAAGTTGCGGTCGCTGGCGTTATTTCACTATTTCGATCCCAGACACTTTTACCCGACCAGAACTCCTCTTCCCCACTCTTCACGGCGAGGCACTCCCATTGCTTGAATCCTTCCACCTAATTTCTCGACCGGCTTTCAAAGCAGATCGATCCGCACCTGTCGTAATTAACCGCCTTTTTGGAACGTGTCCCTCGCTGCGCAACCTGTGGATGGAAGGATCAATAGTAGGACAGCCAACTCGGCTTGGCCTACCCCTTTCACAGATGACAAGAGTGACACTCGAAGTCGCGTTTACTCAGGTCACTATGGATTCTTTGGGAAGGATGCCACACCTCCGGGAGCTCTCTTTGAGCTACATTGTCAAGCAGGACGGCATGGAGGTACAACACGTCCTCTCCTCCACTATCGAAACGTTGTCCCTCTCTGCCAAGGCCCAAGGGGATCTTGACGACGTATTTCAACATTTGACGACGCCTTCGCTGAAGACTCTCACGATTTCTTCCTACGCAAAGAGTCGCGCGACTTGGTTATCAAAGACTTGGCCAAGTTGGCAAGGCTCTGTAGTACCGGATTTTTTGACACGGTCTGGTTGCTCGATAACGTCGCTGTGTCTCGAGTCCCTTCCCATGACCGATACGCAGACGGTGTCTCTCATGAAACTCGTACCTACTTTGACTTCTCTTCGAATAGAGGAGTTAGGCCTCTCAAAAGCCGGCCCCAACAAAATCGTGACTGCCACCTTTCTTCGCGAATTTGTTGTTGACCAGGAGAGCCACCGGATCGGACATCTTGTAACCACCTTTCTCCCCCTTCTCACCGACTTAACGCTCAAGATGAAGGCGCAGGGTCTATCTGAAGAAGACCTATTCGCTGCCATTGCGTCTCGGTGGGTTCCTGATGCAGCACGGGCGAGGGATATCGGGGTAGAGTGTCTTCAGTCTGTCGACATTACTGTGGTGGGCAGTGGCCTAGATCCCGACTCCGCCCTCAAATCTTTGAGATGCTTCCGAGATGCTGGTCTACGGTTGAATGTAGTTTGCCGGCCTGCGACGGGATGAAGTAGGAGGGAGGCGTGTTCGTGTGCCCCAGTTTAGATATCTTGAACCCTTGATTTATACAAGATCTGTCGTTTTCCTTTGTACCTCTACTTTTTGTCAATGACGCCAATATTCCCCTCGGACCATGTTCTTCCTCTACATATTCCACTAGCACGATACGAGCACGACTGAGTCGGGTAGAAGAAGGGAAGAAAGCGTCCTAGGCGAATCAAGAAGCTTTGCAGTAAACTACGAGGCATGTTAAAATTGCCGTCAGTGAGCACGGATAATGATTTTAACAAATCCCTCACACGTCGAGCCCAGGGTACATGTATGTTCCTGTGGGTGCCTGTGGGCGCGAAATATGGGTATTCTCGCAACCTTCACTTGACATCTGCATGAGTACGTACCGAGTCTAAGGTTATTGCTAATCTCGTGAAACCCGACTGACGATATCAACCTGACGACTTCGATGTAGGTCGATATGTAGGTTATTGCCATCAGAGTCGCTTATTTGAGAACCGTAGTGGACGTCCATGGTCCATAGCTTGCGCCCATAACTCAACACGACTCTTAGGCTCAGCCCTATGCTCGTACTTTTGGTGCGGAGCAAGAACGTCGAATATCGAACATTGTCCGGACTCTGTAGCATGGATTTCGAGCAGATAGAATGAAATTGTTTTACAGTATGTCTTAGGTTTGTTTGAGAGGAAGCTACAGCCAGACCGACCCTAGATAGGCATAGAAACTCCTAACTGGTGGAAATAATAGACGAGAAATAAATCATGAATAAGGATAAAGATGAACGGAACGGAACCCAAGCAAAGGACACGTCGTCTTGTTTTTTTCTGAGGCAGTCGCCCTTTCGATATCGTGTTGGACGCCGACTAGGAACTGCTGTTGTATGTAGAGATCATATCTCTGCCCACCAAAAACTGTAAACGAAAAAGCATAAACCATGTTGTACCATAGGAAGCTCCTCCTGCGCCGCGGGACTCAGAAGTCATGGCTCGACCATGATTTCGATGTCAGCGCTAGCGCGGACGTGGAGGCCATCGATATATGGCCTTCTCAACCACCCCAACGCCAGCCACATTGCCAGCCACAATGCGTCCAAATCCATTCCCACCATCCATTCACCCCACCGAACGACCAATGAGGAACGTGATGTGTGATTGAGTGCGGGTACCAGAAAACAGGAACAAAAATGGTCGTGATTTGGTGCACGAACTTTGTGATACTCCACCGACGTTGCTTGGGTTCGTGATGATGATGGTGAACATTTGTGATGTTGACATTATGTGAATTGGCATTTGTCGTGGTGGTGGTGTTGTGCGAGTCGGTGTGAAGAGTTTCGTTGTGATATATTTCTGATGGGGTGTCTCGGTGCTCGTGTTGAGTTTGGATTGACTCGGATCTCTCGTTCTCAGGCTCGGGCCTGGAGTTTTCTGGACGTGTAGCATACTGGAAGAAACTTGATGAAGATGTCGTGGAACAATCTCGACAGGCGAAAGGCGTGTTGGGATAGCTTAGAGACGGGGTGTCGGGCATCGGGGGACTCGGGTTCGAGTGCACGGATTTTTCTGCTTGAGCGAGTCGGATAGTGGAAGTCAGCTCCGTGATTTTGTCCTGCAGTTTTGTCCGGTGAAGGGCCACTGAAGGCGAATCGTCTGGATTCTCATTACCCGAGTAGTTGGAAGCTGCAGAGGGCGAGTCATTCTCTGGGTGCGATGGCTGATTCAGCTGCTCATCGATACCAGCGAAGAGATGGTACTCTGGCTTGCCCTTCCACGTATGCCTGAGAATTTGGAGATGAGAGGCGACCTGCTTCTTTGACCTGGTGATGCCCTTTCCCTGGAGATAGTCGACCAGATACTGGTTCCTCCAACGTGAACGACCGCGGCCAGAGTATGTGGCCCGTGGAGAATCCCAGTAGGCTCTGAGGCCATCGACGAAGATGGCTTCGATGTGCTCTGACCATACCTCTTCTGAGCCCGAGCCATATCTGAGACGTTTGCGAGTGCTTTTCGTTGGAGACAGTGACATTGCAATTGGTGGGTATGTAACTCGCGCGTATCAAGGCGCCCTACGAGGCCCCGGGACCCAGAACAATGGAATCAGCCTGCCATCGATGGCATCATCATTTGGCATGCCATCTCTTGCCAGCTCAGCTTACCGTTCAAACTTCAAGCCCAGCAGTGAAAATCGACCAACATTTCAGGGCCATTCAGGGCTACTGTCAGACATTGTCAGCTGTCAAATACAAGAAATGACGTGACTTAGGCTATTCTCAGCCATTTCCTCGTATTCACACAGTCGACCCGCCGGCAATGTCGGAGTTTGTACGAACAATTTCAAAAATCAAGCCTCGCAACACTCAAGTATATTTCCTCGTATTTTCCCGACCATCATCTTTCCTAGCCTTTCCCCAGCCTATCACTGTTCAAGTTGGAACGTTGGAGGTCCCATCATATTGCTTCTGCAAATTTCTTGGGCGTTTTTAGGTGCATTCTCAATCACAATATCTACTCTTCGCTCGGCTCTCAGATCTCATTCCCTGAATCTCAGCCAAGCCAAAACTGGAATCCCTCTCACTGAGGATCGCGTTTTTCGAACTGCGACAGCACTGAAACTGTTCTATACGACATGCGTGACCTGGTTACAAGGTTACTTGAACTTCCGACTGAACGCGTCCCCATTCCCTTCAGTCGAATCTCCCAAATGAACGCTCTATTTCGCAGCACCATCTCAAGCTCTCATCGCAACGTCATCTCGCGATTTCTGTTGGACGCCGAGAAGGGAATCGACGACTGCCAAGTATAGATGAACAGGCTTATATTGGCTATGCGGCTGTTGGAGAACAAGAAGAAGGGTTTGCAGACAACGGTGGAGAGATGTCGTTCCCTATTGTTACCAATCCGTCGCCTCCACAGCTGGGCGTGAACATTATTTTTGCACGGAAACATGCAAGAAGAATATGACGCCTCACGGTTTAACAGATATTTGGGCTGAAAATAGTCGAAATTGAATTGAATTTCGGATTTTTGGCATCAAAATACTCACTGGAAAGTAAGGCGTCTTATTTCTGTTTCATATTCTGCAACAAAATAGGTTTTTGCCCTAGCTGTGCTCCCAACGGAGGTCCTCTCAAACATTTTCTCATTTGCATGCTCCATGAACCGACTGGAACCCTATTGCGCTCCTCCTGCCCTCCAGCTTTCGATGGTGTGCGGACGCTGGCGGGAGATTGTTGCGTCGAGGTCCAGCATGTGGTCTGCTCTGCGGATAGCATTCGTCTTTTGGGAAGAAAAATTCTCCAATCTGGCAAATCTGGTTGATACATTCGTTGAACGGTCAGGAAGTCAGCCCCTTGACTTGGAGTTTGTTTTCGCTGGGACCACGGATGGCATGGAGAGAGGCATATCATCGATTATGCGGATTCTAGCTCAGAGTAGTGCACGCTGGCGGCGCGTTTGTCTGTGGTTCCCTGGGCCTACGACTATCTTTCCAAGACACTTGACCCTACCAAACCTCTAAAGTCTCGACATAGACAGCGTTGGCACGATCTCTCCTGCACTCTATGGTCTTTTCAAAGACAGTCCCTCCCTTCATACCTTGAGAATAGACGGAAGTACTCTGAACAATGGTCATTTTGACCTACCATCAGATTCGATCAAGGTGGTTCAGATATGGGGCGGACCAACACCCGACGTTTTGGGATTCGTCTCTTCGTTCACGCATCTAGAGGACCTCCGTCTGCTTCATCTACGCGGTAGCAACGACCACGACACTCTACCACGCACTCTTTCTTCCACCGTACGGTCCGCCACCCTCAGCTGGGACACGGAGGAAGATGCAGACACCAGTCTGCGATACTTTGCCCTTCCGGGACTGAAATTCCTTACCCTGTCCGGCGACAGAAAGTCCTGGACATCTTGGGCCAACTCGATCACGACTAAATCGAGTTTTCTAACCCGTTCTGCCTGCTCCTTGACATCCCTTTCCCTGAATCGCCTTCCGATATCGCACCAACAAACGATAGCGCTCCTCGAGCTCGTCCCAACCCTTACGACCCTCGAGATCGAAGAACGGCGACTCGATGCACCCAACCAAATAGTTACAGGGTCGTTCCTCCGGCGGTTCACTGTGTGTCACCAATTGGAAGTCTTACAATCGGGCCACATCTTCCTACCTCGTCTGATGGATGCCACTTTTGTGATGCGGAGGAACGGCCTGATTGAGGAGGATCTATTTGACGCGATTTCATCGCGATGGATACCAGAACCTAAGGAGGCGAGCGAAGTCGGTGTGGCATGTTTGCGGTCCGTTCAGATTACGGTCATGGAGAAGAGTGCTAGGGAATGTAGGTTGAGGTCTTGGAGTGCTTGAGAGACGCTGGCTTGCGGCTGAATGTGGCTCGCAAAGTACCTCTTTGACCAGTACTTGTCACTCTCTGGTGTTCAGAGGTGATTGTTGTAATTGTCTTCTCGTCGTATAGTTTAGACCGTCTTATACGAACGTATAAATGATAACGAAACGGTCTTTCTCTCAATGGCTCGACCTCGTGTCACTCTTTGTTGCTGAGTTACCAACGAACATAGTAAGGAGTCGCCCAGAGGGTACGGTAGGGGAGTGCTACAGTACAAACGATAAATGAGCAAGAAAGGTGGCAAGGCCGTAGGTAAGTATCAAGAAAGATCTCGAGAGTTATGTACAGGGAGTGGAGATGATACTGCCAAGCAGATCCCGCCGTTCATGAGGGTGCTTTGATGCAATCGATATTCAGTCGAAGTCCAGCATCTCTGAAACACCGCAAAGATTCGAGCGTCGACTCGATGTCCTCCCCGCCCATCACAGTAATACCCACCGACCTGAGACATTCAACCCCAATCTCCCTTGCTCGCGTTGGGTCAGGTATCCACCGAGACGATACTACTGCAAAGAGGCTCTGCTCAGGCAAAGTTTGAGCGTGTAGCTTGACAGTTAGACTGGTGAGGAGGGGAAGGAATGATGTTCCCGGTTGCCCAATTCTGTACTTTTCCTGGTTCACCAGCAGATGGTGCAAGAACGTGTCGGTCACGATTCTATTTTTGTTGGAAGAAAGGTCTGTGGTCGTAACGCCAGGAAATTGGGGCTCCTCGATCTTCAAAGAGACAAGTTGCGGCATGGTCTGCAGAAGAGCAATAGTCTGCCGATCGGTGATGGGAAGTGATTGTAGGTGAAGGGATGTCAGAGAGCATCCAGATCGAGACAGAAAGTCTGTAGTGGCCACCGCATCCCAGTCGGGCCAGTAGGTATATGTATCCTCACGAGAGACGCCCCAGAGTGCAAAGGTAAGCGACTCTAACTCCGGAAGCGTCATATGCGTCATTAGGGTGTCGTGATCCTTTTGGCATCTGGAACTGAGCGATAACGTTTAGGACAAGGGCTCCATGTTGGTTTCCGCCCTTGCAACCACGACCTGAAGATGAAGATCCTGCAGTCGCTGAAACAGGCGCACAAAGGCTAGACAGTCTGAAGACCACGCTCTGTAGAGGTTCAGTCGTGTGATCTGGTGATGCGGAAGGCCTATAACCGACACAAGGGGCGTCTTGGACTCTACGTCGAGGGTTCGGAGAGACGTGCAAACATTGAAAACTCCGGTGAGAACATCGAGGTTGGACGCGCCACCGCGCGTATTGCGATTGTTGATCTGCAGGTATTGTAGCAGTGGAAGCGCCTGACCTCGAACCTTTCGAAAGAGATCATATGGAAGGGTTATGTTGTTGGGAAGGGATAAGGATACACTCCGCCAGCGTGCACAGCTGTGCGACAGCAGGTCGGCCACACTGGATATGTACTCGTCGTTTCCGTGGTTATCGACCGGAAAAGTGATAGTGATGTCCAGCGGGTAGGTCTTAGAACGTTCTATGAATGATGTTGTTGACCGGACCAGACGGTCCGCTTTCTTCTTCCAAGAACCGAAATTGATCTGTAGGGACGACCATAGCCTTGGTGTGCTGAGGACAACATTTCGCCAACGACCGCAAACTGTTGTGAGAAGCATGACGACGGGAGGGGAAGACGGATGTAATGTGGTGTCCTCACAGACGTACGCAAAAATGTCGGTAAGAGTTTCTGTAGGTATCCGATGAACGGGAGATAGAAGTGAACGGCATTTTTCCAAGCAATCCTTCAAGTTCGATTTCTTGTTCTCTAGCAAGTGAATTGACGTTTTCAAACGGTTGATTTCCGCTTGACATTCTTTCAGCTCCGTCTCTGCGTCCAATAGAAACTGGGATACAACGTGTCGGTTGGAGGAGGTGATTGTATTACGAAAGAGACTTTGTATGTCTGGCAGAGCCAATCTCGCAGTCATCGAGCTGGAAGTGCGACGAAAAGGTGACGAGGTATGCAGAGTTCTTGTTGAACAGTGGATAAGAACTCGAAAATCGCTGGATTGTAAGACTCACTGGCGTATCACAAAAAAGACAAAGTCAACCAAAGACTCCGATAACGCGAACAACGGTGTCTGATAAGGTATCTCGATGAAAGAGGGGATTGACAATGGTGGTTATGGTTCAGGTTCTGAGCCGTGGGAACTACTCCGATTTCTCCTTCCTTTGTCATGCATTGACAACGACAACGCGCAGAACGTTACAGTAACTCAGATGAGCTATCGGTGGTTCAGCTCGGGGACAATATTGATGAGTCATACTAATCCAACAGGGCCTTTCGTCTAGACCCTCAGCAGGTCCCGCCAGTGCTATCTAGCGAGCACTGCTCAGAGACTCGGCGGTTGACCGTCTCATTTTGCAGTTTTACTATGGTACTTATTTCGAGCTATATCTTATCAGGCAAAATATATGTACATAGCTGCTTCTGCTGTCCAGCAACGCAGGCGCTTGAGAGCAACAAAAAATGGAGTTTGCTTGGAATCTCTTTGTGCAGCCGATTTTACCGTCAGTTGGGAGTCGATATTGATATAGATATTCTATAGAACACCTAGGCGCTTTCCCGGAGCTCTGTAGCTTTGCCGCATCACACCGATCATGACAGAAGGTATCACAAACGAATACGGTACGGAGTCTCTGGAATTTGGATAAAGAGTGGGTGATAGCCGGGAGTGCTATGGTACAAACAAGGACTACAATACATCATGCTAAAGGAAGCCTGAAGGTACTTAACCAGAACGTGGATCTCAAGAGATGTCTGGGAAGACATTTACACGGAAGGAAAGTTGTGCTCAGGCTACACGGATTTTGCCGTTCACGAGGGAGCTTTAATGCAATCGATAGTCAGTCGGAGTCCCGCATCTCTAAAACACCGCAAAGATTCAAGCATCGTCTCAGAGTCCTCCCCGCCCATCACGATCACATTCGCTGACCTGAGGCATTCTACCCCAATATCCCTTGCCCGCGTTGGATCGGGTATCCATCGCGATGATACGGCCGCTAAAAGACTCTGCTCAGGCAGGTTTTGTGCGTGCAGCTTGACCGTGAAATTGGCGAGGAGGGGAAGGAGCAAAGTTCCCGGTGGTTCGAGTTTGTGACCTTCCTGTCTGACTACGAGACGTTGCAAGAACCTGTCGGTTACAATTCTGTTCATGCTGTGAGGTGGGTCTGTGGTTGCTGAGCCGGGGAACTCGAGCTCCTCGATCTGAAGAGAGGTAAGTTGCGGCATGGTCTGGAGAAGGGCGATAGTCTGTTCGTCGGTGATTGGAAGCGATTTAAGGCATATGGCTGTCAAAGAACAACCAGATCGTGACAGAAAATCCATAG